>WTSP01005945.1:0-16726 GCA_025331215.1 Actenoides lindsayi | reverse complement strand
AGGCCATACTGAACAGTTAGTGTGCAGGGAGGGAGGTCACAGCCGAGGCGCTGAGCTCAGACTACAAATAAAGGCGGCCTCTGTCAGGCTGCCTGGCCCCCCGGCTGGCCTGGCACCTGTGCTGACCCAGGCTGAGCAAACTAGAGGCGGAACAGAGAAGTTGGTCTGTCGAAACTAAAACAGGAGGAAAAAGAGAGATGGCTTAAGCAGCACCTCCAAGAGCACCAGTAGCTAAGTAAGCTGCCTGGGCAGTAGTTCTGTCAGTCCAACATCTCCTCCTGAAAATTTTACTTTTTCAGTAGCTTTTGTTTGCTCGGAGCAGATGACCCCATGACACTTTTCTGAAAATCTGAACTGTACTGACCTCGGTACCAAACAAACACGTGAGTGAGACAAGCTTAAACATTCTAGGATTATTATATCAGGGAGCTTTGTACCATAACTCCATCCTCCATCCGATGGATGGAAGCCAACCTTGCAACTCTTAGACATAACCAGAGCTGTCAGGGTCACGGTTCGACCCGCAGACAAAACACACAGACTCCTCCTCTTAAAAAAGATCTAGAATTAACTTCTTGATAAAGCACTAAACATCCGCTGAGGCCAGGACAAGGTTGTAAAGTGTGGTAGGTGAATTTTTCCCTGAGGCAGCACACGTTATTTCACAGGCAGCAAAAGGGACCCAAGCCCCAGCCGTGCAGAACTCGCTGCTGGGCCTTCAGAACGGACACGTGAAGCTGGAAACACTCGTGGTAAAGGCACAAGCTGAGACAATGCTCAGCTCCGTTCAACAAGCATTAAGGAAACTTAACTGTGAGCATCAGGAGGCAGCCTGGACAGAGAGGATTTGTCCAGAGGAGCCTGTACAAGCAGCACCCTTCACCCAGAAGTGCTCTTGCCAGGCACTGTCCCTCGTGCTGCCGGCCCGGCACCAAACACACTATTAACTGCTCCACGGTCGGTATGTGAAGCAGCACGCTGCTGGAGAGAGGGGTGCTGGCAGCAGCACCAAATAAACCCCAAGGGTAGGAGACAAACGGCCGAGCGCCGTGTCTCGGGTGAGAATTCAGCGTTCTGAGCAGCAGCCCTGCTCTGTAACAAACTGCCCGTGTTAGAGAGAAAACAACAACTCCTTAAATCCCCAAAGAATGACAAGAAAAGATACCAGATCAGCTTGCTCTTAAAGTCTCCAGTACAGGAGGTGGAGCCCTGGGCAATACGCAGCCCGCAGAGGTGGGCCTGGCAGCCCTGGGCCTGGCAGCCATGGGCCCACCCGACGTTACAGGGCACCTCAGAAACCTGCTCGCCTTGGGTAACTGGTTTCACTAACATTTCTGTTGCTTCAGGCCCTGCAATACAGTTGACATCTTTCCCATTAACCCACCATGTGGCATTATCAAAACTGTTACTGGAATAAGCTCCCTAGGGAGGTGGTGGTGTCTCCAACATTGAGCACTTAAGATTCATCTCACCGAGGCCGGCTTATCCAGACCGTGCTTTGGCCACGGAAGGTTGGACCAAACTACACCCCCGAGATCCAACCTGGTATTCTGTGATTATTGAAACCCATAGGGGTATTACGATTTATGCTAGATGCATCCTTCAAACCCTGCCTAAGTTGTGAGTTTGAGCTTGTACGTTCGGCGTGGTGGAAAATGCTCCAGCCGAAACAAAAATCTGATCCCAGACAAAGCAGCAGTCAGAACTCTGACGTGCTGGCAGCACATGGATGAGCCAATCGCTGTCTGGTTTCTGCAATTATTAGGCTCGTTTAACTATGTATCGTGGTGCACAACCCTTGTCAACCAGGGAAATACAAACATATAAAGGTGGTTAGGAAAAAAAAAAAATAAGAAAAAGATGGAAATTCTTTTTAAAAACTAATAAAACTGATGGTGATTCTCTTGTACAATGTCATGATTTCAGCAGTACGATGTAGAAGTGATAGTGTTCTCCGTAGTAGAATTGCAGATTGTTTCGGGGCTTGCTGATATTCAGGACAGCTTGTTCTTCTCTGATTAGCCTCAGATGCCTCCCTCTTATTGTAATATACTTCCTGGAAACATGAACTGACATTTATCCAGCAATCACGCCGGGCAGTCGCAGGGGAATACCACAGTAAGACTGGTACCACTAATACCTGGACAGGACTGAGTGTGATGGTGACCCAGAAACACTGTCCCTAGCACTACCATGCAATACTTTTTCCTCTGTGGTTTGTTTGGGTTAGAGGAGAGAGACCCAGCTGGGGGATGAGGGGCCATAACCACATTCACAACAAATTTGTCGAGAAGATGTAGACTCAGACACTTCAATTGATCTGTTTGGGGGGGGACTCGATTTTTAGGAACGCAGAAGTGACAATAAAAGCACTCCAGGGAAAGATGCCATCTACAGCGAGGTGATACTTGCTCCAAACTCAATCTCTATGTTTTGTGGAATATTCCATAATATTTGAAACACCCTACACCCCCCAACACACACTATTCTGCACTGCCAAGAACTTCCTCTGCTGTCATGACCTGGACAACTACCACCCAGTGGCACTGGGAAGCTATTGCACTGGTGGGACTAGCTGGGTAACTGTTTCCCAGCCTTGTATATAAATAAATGGGAAGATTTTTACTGTCGTCTTAATACTTCGGTGCTTTGTTTTGCCTTTTGGTTTGGTTTTTTTTCGGTTGGTATCGTGTTGTCTGTGTGTTTGAAACCCATAATACAACTTCTAAAGGCAGCAAAACTTGCTGACATGCAACAGAAATGTGGAGAGTCGTGTAAATTCAGGGTATATTTAATTACTTGTCTTCAGCAGTCTCAAATGAGCCTGTAATTAGAAAATAATAGTTCGTATCTTGATTAAAAGAGTAGATTTTAGGCAGTTTTGATTGCCCTCAATAAGACTGGTAAATGCTATAAAAATATTAATGAGCGTTTCTCATTTTTGGCTTCTGCCATTCCTACCTCTTCCTTCCACCACTCAGGAGCTGTTCTCACGCTTGCACTGAGTTTATTTCCACAAGATCAAAATGCCATCCCCGTAGGCCTGATCACTCTCTCCATCGTTATCAGTCTTCTTTTTGATCACACTCTTTGGGGAGGAACGCCATTCAAAGGGTGGTTCACGGAGGAAGAAACGTGCCAATGTGTTCTGATTCTCTGAGACCATCTGCCAGAACCCTGCGGACACCTCAACCCCCTGCAAATCTCTCAGGGTGTTGTTATCCTTGCCCTTTTTCCTTTTCTCAATGGTGGACACATTCCCTGTTTGTAGAAGTTTAATTCCTCGAGGATTTCTGTATGGGGCACACGCTTTTCTATACCAAGTCCAGCACAGGTATCTTCATCAGGTCTACAAAAGTCTCTGAGAAAACCAGTCCACGTGGACACCAGCTCTAGCACAGATCTAGCTCAAATTCAGACACAAAAGATTTGTTATTCAGCAGCAACCCTGCTTTTGATTCTGTTTTATGGGCCTCAGAAACCTTTTCACTCAGTGCATACCCACTTAGCTAGCATACAGAAAGTAAACTATGCCACAGCATTTCCTCCTCCCTGATACACACGGGGGTTTTACAGGCAGCCAGCTTGGACCCTTAATTCCAAAGCATAATAGCAATTAATATATGTGGTTAAATAACCAGACAAAATGCTATTCCCATCATAGTGAGGATTGAAAACGGGCGACACAAAACACGGGAAGAACTTCATCGTGATCCAAAGCAAACACCCGAGAGCCAGGAATTACAAAATCAAAGACAGACGTGAAATCAAACGGAATTTGGAACGTATGTAAATATCAAGGTCTCATAAATCAGCTCCTCTGTACTCTGATGGTGCACAGCTAAATGCAAACACGTCGGGTAAAATCCTTAATCTATTCGTTAGGGTTTCTTTTCCACTAAATGGAGGCAGATTTTTCAGCCACCATGTCCTATTGATAACCATAGGGACAGCTTTGGTAAATTGGGAGAGTGTGTGTGTATATATGCATATATAGAAGTAAACTGGGTATGTATGTATATATATATAGAGATGGAACAAATAATGAGGAATATTCCCTTTGTCTCTGTCAGGAAGCACAGCAAGGACCGCTGCATTGTGGCATTTAGTGGGGCTTTACAAACGTTCCTTACTGTTGTGACTTGTTGTAATGATACAAATCATCACCTATGGTTTTGCTGAATACCGTTGAAAGCCTGGTTATTATCTCCTTTGCTTTCAAAAGCAGAGGAAAGATCCTTCCCAGACCTACAGGCCGTCAGCAGGGAATGCCTGCTCTGTTTTTATAGCAGTAGAAGTTGCCCTGAGCCTCTACAATAAAAACCCAAACAACCAAAAAACCAAAAACAGCCAACCCACCCAAAAAAAAAGGACAAAAAAACCCCACAACAACAAAAAAACAAACCAAGACAACAAAACACATATACAAAAAACCCAAACAAAAAAGGAAACAAAACCCATGCATGCAAAAAAGCAAACAAGAAAACACACAGGAAAAAAAAAATAAAGAAACCCAAAGAAAACCACAAAAAAAACCCCCAAAACAAACAAAAAAACCACACACAAAAAAAACCCAACCCCAAACCTGACAAATTCTTTGGTTAGAATTTAACAATCAAAATTCTACACAGAACTGGTTGGAATCCCCCACGAACCTCAAAATAAGTAAATTGAGTTTGCATAGATGAGAGGTGATATTTTTCAGAGGATTCAAACTTGGCTAAATTTTGGGTTAATTCTTAGTAGGATATCAAAAAAGCTGTGCCTTGGACAGCAAGGCATCACCCCTGTGCTCCACAGCCCTGTTCCAGGGCTTGCCAAAAAAGTCTTCTCCACGAAAGCAAAATGTTCTTGCCTACAACTGAAAAAAAAGTGAGCTGAAACTTCAAATTATCAGCACAAAAGAAATCTCTAGGATGTAAACGAGGGTGAATGGCATTCAACCCGAGTGGCCTCGACTTGGCAAGGTTATAAAAAGTTGAAATACAAAGATTTATAACGGAAAGTGCCATTTCCAGACCACGTTGATCATAAGGACGTGTCCATGTGTTTATGCCTGTACACACACAACACACACTTATACACATACATATTACAGTGCTGCTACGTCAAAGAATTCATAAACAGAAATATCCCCAAATAATTACATACACTGGCTGTAAAACTGTAAGAAGGCAGAGTCAGACATTTCAAGACAGTTAAAATCATGGGGAAAAAAAGAAAACCAACCCTGTTCAAAGTGGCCGTGAAGTTAAATGGGTAGTTGCTATTTACAAATATGATTACATGCCGTTTCCATGGAAACTTGAGATGGAAAATAAAAAGCCAGCTTCGCTTCGTCTTGAAACTGCCCTGATTGGGAGGAAAACAATATCTGACATTCCTCCAGTCGGAGAATTAATTGCCCCTCTTAAAGGAGGTACAGTATTTTCTTCTTATTTTTAGGTACTATGCAAAGTTCTAAAACTGCAACCAAATGAAGATGAGGCTTAGGTAATAGATATGTATCTTGGTAAGAAACACAGCACAGGGGGATTTAGCATTTTTCCTATGCTATCCACTGAAATGGTAACTATTAAACATTTTCTCTTCTATTTCACGTGATTTTGTGTCACATCTAAGTACATGTCCTGCTATTCCCCCCAGATACATTTTCTCCTTTTCTGTGATTCTGCTTTGACAATGCAATGAGTGAAGCTGCTCTACGGATGTGACTCATTTCCAACTAAACAAGCTTCCTGAGAACCACTGAAGAGGCAGGGAGATGACCACCGAGCCTGCAGATCTTTAGGACAGTTCCAGATGTGAATGAGTTGGCAGCATGAACTCAGCAAGTTATCCCCAAATAAAAGATGTACACCCAGTGAGACTGCAGCGAGCGCTATGGCTGGAAATCTGAACACTACACAGATGGTACCATCTGTCTGTCTTCTGGGAATCATTCTGGTGCTGGAAAGACCCCTCCTGAGACAGATGCTCAGAGCTACAGAAGTGTTTGCCAACAGGCACACATGCTACGCCTGGCAAAGTTGTGCTGGCTCTCCAGTGTTCGCCAGGTACCTGCACACGAATGGGTCTGGCACACTCAGTGCACTAAGGCTAGGGAATCAGTGCATGAAAGCTCTTGTTACCATAAGTTTGGAAGTTCCATTAAAGATGCAATTAAGATCCTGATACCTGAGTTGGAATGCAGTAAAAACTGTACCTATTTGACCTCTAACCCTGTCCCCACCTCAGGGGGTGACCGTTGATGACCAGCTCCCCTTGCCTCACAACATCTTTCATTCAAAGAAGGGCAGCAGGCTGAGAGCTGCAGGCACGTGGCTTACACTGAAACTTTCAGATGAGCCTTTACATTTCTTTGATGCTACTTGTTATTCTTTAACACAGGAAGTTCATTTCCTTTTTTTTAGATACACCAGCTTACAAGCCAGTAGTTCATTTTATATGGACACAGAGTCCAATTGACATCAGCTGCAATTCTTCCCTGTTTCACTGGGGAGAAGTGGTGTTATTGCTGTATGAAAAGAAATACCATCTGCAGAACTCCTGAGCTATTTTACTTCTTTCGGGGCACAAACTCCTTTCCAAAAGCTGTGCTATTTGAGAGCTGAATGCCCTTCAGCTTTGTCATTTTTCACAGTTATTCCAAATTATTGAAATTAATAACAGTGAGCCACTGCACTGAGACACTTCCAGGTGGTAATGATTCTAGACTTCTGCTCTGAGAGGTACTTGTCTCACTCAAATACACATGTGAAGCACTTTAAAGCAGAAACATCCAGTAAGATTAATAAACTCAGCTTGACAGTTCCTAGTCCAAGTGCTTATAACGGCAGCCACAAAACTCTTCAGTACTTATTGCAGAAAAGCAGAGGATAATTATCTGCCAGGCATTTCCATGACATTTGAAAGGAGAAGAGAACATTCAGCGCTCTTTGCACCTCCTCTGTGATAATGCTCACCAGTGATTTCCACCCATCTATCAATGTATGATGCTTGGAAAGTTCAGCCAAATTCTGGCACTTACCTGACAATAATAAGGCCCTGCAGAAAACTGGTTTCTTCACAAACCACTCTCAGAACTTTATTAGACTCAGGAGAACTTGATATTCACTAAAAAGGATTGAACAGTTCTTCCTGGTGTTTACTGTCTATCAAGCCTGTACCTAAAACTTTCTTTAGTCCCCTACATCTCCGGGGGGCTGCCCGTGACAAACCCTGCTTCTGACGAGCCTCTCTTCTTAGAACCATAGAACCGTGAAGATTGGAAGTGACCTTCAAGATCATCAAGTCCAACACCATCTACAACACATTATCACAACCACTACACCATGTCCTCAAGTGCCACATCTAGACTTTTTCTGAACCCCTGCAGGGATGGTGACTCCACCCCCTCCCTGGGCAGCCTGTTCCAAGGCCTCACCACTCTCTCAGGAAAGAATTTTTTCTTAATACCCAACCTAAACCTCCCCTGGGGCAACTGAAGCCCATTTCCTCTTGTCCCGTCACTAGTTACCTGGCAGAAGGTAACACCAAGCCCTACAGCAAGTCAGTTATTTAGCCGTTAATTAAACCACAACCATGATGATGTGAGTGAGCACAGGGAAAGGGGGTCGAGCTATGTCTAGCTGGGACAATATTGAACACATTTCACTCCTCAGTCCAAAGCCTGACCCACCAAATTGGCAGTCTCCCTCTCATTGATAATTACCAACCTCATGCCATCTGCTCTAGGCACAACCTTTATCAGCTAAGCATATTCCCCCCAAAACCGCATTGCTTTTCTCTTACCGTTGAGTAACAGCCAGGGAAGTCCCACATATTGAAACTCCATTCAATAGGTACATTTCTCATTATTCTGCTGTGAAGTCCTGCTGTGGCTAACTGCCTCGTTAAATAAGTACTTGTTCAGGTCCAGAAGACATTTTTATGATGAAGTTAAGCCACATTTAATGAAATAGCCCATGTTTCATAGCTCTCTACCACAGGAAAATACATTTCTCAGTTGATGTCTTCATTTCCAATACCCTATTTTGCATTGTGGCTCTGTTGAGTGAATAAGCAAAGAGTGACACTTCACTGAGACTAAGCCATAAGACATTAATTCAATAAAATATTGTATTGCTTATCTTGGTATAAGCAGCATTTTCAACTGCTTTCTGATACGTGATGTTAAACTACCACATAAAATTAAGACTGTTTCAAATCTTGATGGGGCCTTTGATTTTACAGTTCCATTTCTGAATTTGCTAGCAGACACGTTAAAAATCTCAAGCAGAAAGTCTTCCTGCAGCCCTAGATCTAAGAAGTGCCTAGAATATACTTCATTCTACCAAGTAAAATACGTAACATTTTCCAGGTAAGAAGAGAACATTACTCCAGAGGCTTCACGTGAGTAACTAATGTGTCAGGTCTGCAACTAAAAACAAGAAAGCTGTTATATAAACCAAAATTTGGGGGGCTTTTTTTTCAAACCTCTGGAGTATGTAATGCTGTTAGCATTCTTTTCTTTGTTGTTTTTTGATTGGTTGGGTTGGGGTTTTTTTGTGTTGGTTTTTTGTGTGTGTGGTTGGGTGTTTTTGTTATTTTTTGGGGGTTTTGTTGTGTCTTTTTTTTCCACAAACTTCTGCTAAAGGATATAACCCTTCACCCTTGTTTGCAAATGTTGGTTGCTCCCATTTGCACACCAGAGTATGTTTATTAGCAAGTGCTGCTTTCTGCGGGGACCTTGACTTTGAAATTTTCATGACTTTCTGATGTTAGTTTCTTTTTCTAAAGTCCCTGGATTTTGTAAGCTGGTCTTGGTATGCAAATAGTACCTGGTTTCCCTAAACTGAATTCTGGACTAGGTGATTTTCTGTTTGCTGTATCGTAATCACTTTACTGGTGGGGTAATGGGAGGTGTTCAACCCTGCCTGTCTAATAACATTTTTTCAGCATAGGTAGTTTACAGAATTTAACAGCTGGTCTCTTACTGTGAAGTCAACTTTCTGAAATTATAAGCTTGGATGATGAACTTTAGATTAACCCATTTCACTTTCTTTTCCTCCTGCCAGTTTAAGAAGGTATCATCTAGTCACACACACAAAAAATGTTACAGATAATCAACTTCATAACACAACAGTAAGACTTGAATTTCTTTCGATAGGCAGAAACATAAAGCAAGTAAAGACAATTCCCCAGCACCACATATTGATGGCCCTGTGGCTCACAATCATCATTAAGCTTCTGTAAGCAGTTTACTAAGAACTTGAAGGCAATAAATCCAGTGAAAATAAGTAATGCATAGGAATGCATGCAATCTGCTATTGACAGCTTGCTGTATTGCCTTGCCCTTCAGAGTCCTGCATTTCAGCACAGGGACAATGCTTGTGGAGGATTCTGTGTGATGTTTCTTAACAACAGTATAAAGTTCTTCTAAAGTGGATTCTGTTTGGTACTGTTTCTAGC
Organism: Actenoides lindsayi; assembly: GCA_025331215.1. NCBI lineage: Eukaryota > Metazoa > Chordata > Aves > Coraciiformes > Alcedinidae > Actenoides > Actenoides lindsayi. Next base: position 7,273 of record WTSP01005945.1, on the reverse strand, counting down.
ATCCTCCCTCCCTCCTGCAACACACACCTTAGAGGAAACACAGGACAGAGCTGTGAAACGTGTCTGATAAATTTCAATTCTGTTTGAGAAGAAAAACAAACAAAAAAAAGAGCCAAACCCACAAAAGGAAACAAGCAAGCAAAACAAAACGGAACAAAAAAAACCCCCAAACCAACAAGCCACAAACAAAACAAAAAACCGAACAAAAAACACCAAATAAGCCATACAAATTCGTAATTCTGAGTATCATGAGCTCACTGTGTTTCTGCAAGTACCCAGAAAATGCCAGGTACACCCTCTCTAAACAGGCTCTTGGTCCATGACCTTGTGGTACAAGTCTGATCAGTTCTGTGGAATTTCCCCTACACTTTCCTCCCAGTTCAGCTGGCTGACCTCACTGTCACAGGCTTTTTTTTCTCCACCGATGCAGAAGTTTTCAGCAGCAAAGACGAAGAACAAAACCAAACCCTCAGAAGTGAGATGCTCCTGACAGGCACAGTGTCTGCACGTCGCTGTTCTTGGTCCATCCTTCAATTCAGCTGCTGTTCCTGGAGCTATATGCCCACTGCACATGCCCACATCTGCATGCCCTGAGAGCAAGCCTGCAGCCTGGGTACACACGGATGTAGGCACCGAGGGCTGTAGGATGAAGAGAGAACATGAACTAACCTTGCTGGGCTTTGATGAACCAGAGCCTAAAGCCGCTGCAGGTTTTCAAGTGAACCAAAATCCAGACACCAAAAAGTCAATTATCCTCCTAAACCATCACTCCCAAACAAGTCCAAAGCAAATATGGACAAGCTACTGATAAACACATATTGGTAGCCTGCATACGCTCAGAGCATTTTAGTGCCACAAGTTTTCTATCTAGAGAGGCAGTCGGGCATTTGTGAAGTATTGCTGCCTGATTACAGCTGTATCTCACCATAATCCCAGCTCCTGGAGTGAGAACCTTCCCCTGTGCGAGTGCTTCATGATGGGCTTTGTTACACTGGACCTATTCTCGCCGTGAAACTGAGGTTTTAAAGAAATCAGCAGTGTCTCCTCAGCTGCAATAAGCATCTTCCACATACACGCTGCTTTCACAGCGCTCACGCATGTGATGAGAGTGCTGGAAGATGTAAATCAAAAGATTATTCTCCTCAGCTGTCCCCAGCCCCTTGAAAGCTCTGTTTATTCCCCGGTGAACTGAGTGCACTCAGTGTATCACTGACATAAAAATAATTAGGCTACTGTCTCCCTCCCTTCATCATGCACCTCACTTCTTGCCAGGACTCTCAGCTGAGGCTGGCAGAGATGATTCCAGCAGCGATGATTTTTTTTTTCTTTTCCCTTCAGCTTCATGGTATAAAGAGTGACACCAGGCACCAGACCCTCTCTTCTTCCCTAGCTGGCAGTCATTTGATGCAAGTACAAAATGGGAGCCCTATTTCAACTTGGCATCATTTTTGCCCCCATTTGGTGTGAAAGCAAAGGGCTCCCAGGATGTCAAGGGAAGTTTTGATGAGGACAAGTGCATGGAGGTAAGAGTGGGGGGGAAAAAAAATAAATAAATCCATTTGCAAAACCTGACATCTGTGTTGTATTTCTCTTGTACTGGATGTGAAGGTGATGTTTTATTCCCCTACATGCTTTCTGAGTGAAGCAGAAAAGAAAACTGACAAGTTTTGGGGATGCTTTTTACTGTCTCCTAAGGAAAGGGCATTGCTGTAGGTCATCTCATTTACAGCTCTTTCTGTCATCATCTGCTCTCCAAGTCAAAGCACAAAGGCTGGGGGTTAATTAACGACATACAGAGGCGAGGGCAGTAATGGCACACAGAGGTTCGCCAGATAAGAACAAAAGGGAAGCAGGCAAGTCAATTAGCAGCACAACTTGGCAATGACAGCAGCCAGCCCTCAAAGACAGAAGTTTCCAGGAATGATTATTACGGTGCACAAGGGCTAGGGAATTTAACTCAGCCAAAGGAAAACGGGCTAGACTCAAAGATAATTTGCTGACATCACACACTTATGGGTATTTTAAGGGTAATATAAATATTAATGCCTTCCAGCATTTTTTCAATTGCACCTTTGATTTTTAATGTGACAATCACGTTTCAGGTAGGAGGTGGAGCTCAGTGCTAGTGCAGAGCAATGCAACATTAATTGCAGAGCTGCAACAGGGTGGGTTTAGACTGAACGTTAGGGAAATTTTTTTCCCCAGCAAGAGCAGTCAGACACTGGAAGAGGCTGCCCAGGGAGGGGGTTGACTCCCCAGCCCTGGATGTGTTTAAGGGTCGTTTAGATGTGGTGTTGGGGGACGTGGTTTAGGGGGGGAACTTTTTAGAGTAGGGTTAATGGTTGGACTCGATGATCCCAAGGGGCTTTTCCAACCTGAATGATTCTGATGGGATGAATTGGTACCACAGAAGTATTTGAAAAGTGCCATAGTTAAGAAACTAGATGATGCACTTCCTTAGGTTATTTATGAAATGGACTCCTAACTGCTTCTTTAGGCATCTAATAAGATGGCAAATTTGGACTTCTGGCTGTACAAACGGGGACAGCCTGAGGAAGCTTCCAGGAAACCCTGTTACACGTTCTAACTTGGCTGGCTTCATCTGGGCTCCATCAGCAGTGGAATTATCACATGGCACTGGCTCAGTGGCTGGCAAAGAAAAGGGCACCCTGAAGGGACTCAGAAACGACCTATCTCCAGATTAACAATTATCCTCAGTGACTCATTGAGTTTGAAGCCAAAAGCATGGTCAAGTTAATCTGAATTTCCATACACCAAGTCCATCACATGTTCAGCAATATACGCAGCCTGGTTTCCTTCACCTTTCCAGTATAGCTTCCAGAAAGCTGTCCCAGTCTGAATCTAGAACCTTAAAAGCATAATCAGGGAGCATAAGCAGTTCATTCAGGAATTACTCACTATGCCACTGCACCAAAATCCCCAGTTAAAATATTTTCTCTGCAACACAAGAATCTCAACACCAATTTAAGGGCTTTCGGGTCCTGTCATGGCAGGGATTTTATTTTATTTCAAGGTGGAATATTATCATTTTTAAAGCTTCATCTGCTTAGATGCAAACACCTTAGAGCTCAAAAAAAATTAGGGCAGCTGTATAGATGATACACTGATGTGTTTGTTATAAATGCTATAGAAGAAGTGTAAATAAATGGATATTTGGTGCCATCAAGTGCAACAAAACCCAGGAGCCAGTCCTTGCTGAACACACCTGAGGGCTGAGGATATATATATTTATTTTTTCTACTGGACTGACCTAATGCTTTGCTTCAGCACCACTGCCTATCAGTGTAAACAGTCCCAGGGAAGACAATGCTTGAAGTAGACATGTTTTGTACACTGAATTAGGACTACTAGAGCTCAGTCTGAGCTGGGAACATGAACTCACTTGATGTGCCTTAAACTTTAGAGGTGCCCGTTACACAATATTTTTTTATCTTACTTGTATTAATGTCTATCATTACCTGAGGGATGGGTGTCAAAGGGAAGGGGCCAATCTCTTTTCTCTAGTGCCTAGCAACAGGACAAGGAACAAGGGGTATCAACTTGAGCATAGAAGGTTCCACCTCAACATGAGGAGAAACTTCTTCACTGTGAGGGTGATGGAGCCTGGACCAGGCTGCCCAGAGAGGTTGTGGAGTCTCTGGAGACTTTCAAAACTAGTCTGAATCTGTTCCTGTGTGTGCTGCCCTGGGTGACCCTGCTCTGGCAGGGGGCTTGGACTCAATGATCTCCAGAGGTCCCTTCCAACCCCTACCATTGTATGATTCTACAGTAGAGCCTGGCTAAGATCAAAGCCCATTGTGTAGGGTACCACACAAAACACAGGAGAATTCAGGTCCCCCAGATCTTCCATTTTTCTGAAGGTTTGTAGCCTTTTCAGAGTCAAGTGACACTTGAGCAAAGCATGTTTGAAATATTGCCTTAACTCTTCCACGTCTTCAAATTATTTCAGCCTGAGATGGATGTTGGCCAAATGTTATTGCAGAGGTGATAACCAGACAGTGCACCTTGAAATACAGACACCTCTGGCAATAAAACTACATCAAAACCACAACCCCTGAAATCACTCCATCTGCTTTTCTTGCTTGAATGGTTTGGAAAACAGCTTTCTGCTTTGGAGCCAGCTTTTCAACCTGTTCAAAATAAGTAAACAGCACCTTATCGGGGGAGCTGGTCACAGAGATGGGCTTTATTAACTGCTTTTGTGCCATGTCTGTTAAATAAGTTCCTGTGTCCATAAGGAGCACAGAGATGCTCAAGCCTCTGTAATTACTGGGATAAAACCAACAGCAGAACTCTCTGTTTCTGGTTGTTGTTGGACCAGGGGTCAAGTCACGTAAAGAGCTTCCAGCATGCACTCAGAAGCCTTTTTTTATATAGATGAGGTTTTCAGCAATTGATCCACACACTGTGAAAATCAATCGCATTATTGGCTCCATGCCTGGACCTGGATTGTTCCCATCCCTGGTTTCTGGCGAGTGCTTCCTGCAAGGTACAGCCAAATTGCCAAGTAATTGTCTCTTAAGCTTTCGTGTATGCAAGGAACGTACAATATGGAGAGCATTACCCCTCTGTATCTATCAGCTCCTGCACAAATAGGCATTGTCTGTAGTGTTTTTCCCCTACGTTCTAATTCTGGGCTGTCTCTTCCAGCCTGGGCCAACACATTAACATGAGGGAAATACCACATTGGCACAGATTTTCTAAGTGGCTGTGTCCAAGTCCTGCTGTCCCTGTGCTTTAGTCCCTTCGGTGAAGATGGAGGGTAGCTACCCTTCTGAGCTCTCCCTTTCCCTTTCTTTAAAAGCCAATGGTATAGTTCAGCCAACATGAAGTAAAGGTGAGTGTCAGAGCCCAGATAACTCAGAGGCAACTCTCCCACTGATGCTGGCTGACTGTCAGCCCCAAACACAGCTATTAGTGGAAGACAAAAATGTGTTGCCCAAGGCCAGGGTTATTTTTTTTTTCTCCTCTTCAGAATGGCTGCAACGAGACAGGAGCATTTCTGCAAGTTGCAAAGGACCTAGTCCATTCCTGATAATCCTGCGCTTTTCAAAACTGCCTACGAATAAAAGTGAAATCCAAAACTCTGCTCCTGCCAAAGAGGCCGCGTCGCTAGCACTGAAATGGCTTTCTAGTGGCGTGACCTGCAGGGGTGTCTGATAAGCATGTGGCCTTTCTCCTGCCAGTTTGTTTTTAAATCAGATCTGAACAATAGAAGCTGACAACGAAATCCCAGAGTCTCGCCCAGAAAGTTCCTCAGCTTTTGGCTGGACTTTTTGTTCGGCTGTTGTTCTCGGTGCACTCTGCAATCTGCTGCCCGGTGAGCTACGCTGGCCTTGCACCAGCAACCTGCAGACAGCTTCTTATCTGCACATAACCCTCCATACCGTTCCCCCTGGAGTAATTACCTGAGGAGGTCACTTCATTGCACAAGCACACCGAGATGTCTGGAGGGCTCTGCAAACCACGGGTCAGGAGGAGGCAGGGGAGAGGAAGCATGGTTTCAGTCACAGGTGAAGAAGGAGCATCCTCCCCCTCTGCCACAGCCATCTCACACACTTGGGCAAGTCTCAGTCTTGCTGACAGTATACTAGAGCCAATTAAGCATCATTCTGCTTCAAGGCAAGTCCCATTTTTCAAACCAATTTAGGCTTTTTTTCAACTCAGAAACCTTAGCCCACACATTTTCCTAAGACACGGGTGCCTAAGTTCTTGACTTTCTCAAAAACTGCTTATCTGCATACGAGGCAGTAGCATGTTGCTCACGTCACCTGTAGCAAAATCCATCTCTCAAGCCTAACAAGAGCTGGGAAGACAAATGGCACAGCCCTTCCTGGGTGTCTGCAACCACAAGATTGCTCCACCACCCACTACACTTCGTGCTGCTGGGGTCTTGGCCCCAACTGCCTTCAGCTGGGGCAGAGCACTCGAGCAGTCTGCCAGCATCCTTCATCTGCCAGCTGTAGATGTTACACAGCCCTGCTGTGGTTTGCCATTACAGGTTACGTTTTGCTATACAGGTACTCTACATTTTACAGATTTGAGCGGAGCAAAACCCAAAGTGGTTTAAAAATCTGGGCCCTTCATGTGTTAAGATAATACTCGTGTTACGAGACCTGTCTGGATTGCAGTTCTCCAGGGGCAAGGCTGTTTCTGTTCGGCACCTCCGATGACACCACAAGAACCCCCTTCAGTTGTCACCCATCTCACGTGACAGTGTTACAAAAACTGACCACGCAGATTCATTTTTGCAGGAGCCAAGGAATTTTAATCCTGGGTGCAGGTCAATTACCCGCAGGAATGGTAGGAGCTAAGAGGCTTTTCCACTGCAGAGAAGGAAATACATTCAGGCAGCCTGGATGAAGATTTTTGTCCAAGCCCACCATTTCTCTTTCTGTTCAGGGCTATTATATAGGTGGCTAAGACAATACAACTTTCTGGGAAACTAAAAACGTGTGCTTTTCCATCTCCCTCTCATCAGGGAAACTTGATAGGCTATGTACAAACTACTGCAGGGTTGGTTCGTTTCACACACACTCACAGTTGCTTTATGTTTGGACCTATCTTCTGCTCCGCTGTTCTCACCTAATGCCCAAGTACCTTCAAATTGTCCATAACCCTCATATTTAAGCTTCGAAAAAACTAATACAGTAATAACCATATAACATATTTGGTGTCCTAGTTCTTTTAATTCCTTATTCAGGAGTTCTATACCAGCAGCTTTTCTGATCCTTCTGTTGCAACCAGGGTTGTTTGGTCCATTTATTAATATTTTTATTGATTTTAATGTTTTGATTTCACTAACTTGCAAGCAATGCCGATTCATAATATGACTTTTTTTTAGCTTGGTTGAGCACTGTATTAGTTGCAACAGCATTATAGTACTTAACACTGGTATCTACTTTAAAATAATTTGTTATTCTTAATAAAAATATGTATGCTGCTCCATTTAGAGTCTCATGTTTCACAAACCAAAGTGGGAAATTTAAATTCCAGCAGCATATAAAACATCTATGAAGACCCTCCAATGGACTGTGACAATTCAAAGGCTTACGTTGGTGGCTGTATTGAAAAGATTCATTATGTCAGCTGTCTTATGACAAAGAATTACAAGTCACAGAATTCATAGAATTCACACAAGTCATAGAATTATGGCTCATTCCCCCCACCCCCCCCCCCCCCCCCCCCCCCCCCCCACCTCCTCCACCCCCCAAACACCCCCCCCCCACCCACCACACCCACCCTCACCCAC
>WTSP01005944.1:20226-68256 GCA_025331215.1 Actenoides lindsayi | reverse complement strand
TTTTTTTTTTTTTTTTTTTTTTTTTAAATATATGTTTTGTTTTTTATAGGTAGAGGTGAATGAATCAGGGATGAAAAAAACCTGAACAAACTCATTAAACTCAGCCCAAATCTCAAATCAAATATATTTTTACATTAAAGCTTAACCTGTAATGGTTATTAACATAATACAACACCAGCTGTCCAGCACATACAAATGGCTGATAATTATTTAATAGCATTCAGTATTTATCATGCTTTGTACTAAATAAAATTGGGTGAGCAAAACCCAAAATGCCTGGCCTTGGAAAAGGACTAGGAAGGGTGGTGCTAACAGCAGCTCCTCTGTGTTACAGAACAAAGCATCCTTCCTGCTCTGACACCTCAGAGTTGTATAGATCAGACTGACTCACCTGTGAGCAAACATGAAAATGTACAGAATTATAGGACTATAGAAAGAGTGAGCTTCTAAACGAGTATGATGAGTGAGGGATGGAGGGATTTGGTCATGTTAATTAGAATTAATGATAATCAAGGTCCTGTGGTTGATTAGAGATCACAGATGGAGCACGGGGGTTGCCCCCTTCTGTTGAGAAAGGAGGCAGCTGTTTATGAAAAGATGAGGGAACATGGTTCAGCAGAAAAAAAAGTGGAGGAAGCAGAAGACACATAAAGTGCCAGAAGAAAAAGCTAACGAGAGGAGAGACTACGGTGGGTGAGAAGGAAAGATGCCCTGGTGGCAGTTTTAATAAGAGGGACAGGAAGAGAAACTGGAGAATTGAACTGAATTGATCTCATTTTCAGCAAGGCAAAGGAGATTCTGCATAAATGTGAACAGGACACCGATCAATATTCTGATCAGCTGCATTCACTGTCTGTCTCAGCAGTAAGTGCTTAGTGAACACCCTAAACCACCCCTGCTCTCTGAAGAGCAGCTGAGGCTAAGGCTTGATGCAAGGACAGGTTTCCTTTGAGCAGCACTAAGACATGTGTTCTCTGTCTTTACTCCTTTCTTCCTTTGGCCTTAAGTCAAACAGCCATGTTCACAATTTAGGCATGGTTTTGCTTCTTGCGGTATTAGTCTGGTTCAAATGATTACCAGGTCAGCTGGCAATAATGCTGACTTTCTTCCTCTTGTCTGAGCAGAAACCTGGTGGTGGACTTCAGCTGCATGTACTAATGATACTGTTTGCTAGTAGCACCTTCTGCAGTAGGCTAGCTGGTAATGTCTTGCTTACTTGTCCTGTCAGTTGCTGAAAGATCAAATAGCTTCAGTGTTGAAACTTTCTCTCAAAATAATGATAATAAATATGTTTAATGACTGGACCAGAAGTGCGCTTGTGTAGCAGAACTGTAATAACTTTGCTGACTGTTGAGATGAAGGCTTCTCCTGAGGGAAAGGTTATATGTTAATCATTCATGGTATAACGTGAAGAAGCCAGGTCATAAGGAGACTGAACACTTTCTAAAAATAATGTAATCTGGTGGGGAAATGAAGAGGTCTGCAAGATCCAAACTTAGAGGGCACTCTGGCTTGACTCTTTTATCCTTTGAAACTGAAGATTGCAGATCAAATCCTATCTGGGCCTTTAGCAGTATAAGAACTGAACAAGCAAAGGCAGCATGCCATGTTTAACTTCTAATTGAGTGAGGATGGATACCCAGCACACTAATGTTCAGTGAGGGTGACCTTTTCCCCATGACTACACTAGGCTTTTAGGCACCTTGAAGTATCTTGAAGTGGTTTGTGGATACCTAAGATGGCTGAAGTCTTTCAATTGTCCTCACTTTCTGAGGATACTTATTGGCAAAGCATCTGTGTTTCCAAGTTTTCTGTCTATGAGAGAGCATTGAGATTCAGGGAGCTGCAGAGTAAAAGGGGGGACACCTCATTGCAGTCCTTAGCTGCCTGGAGAGTGATACAAAGGAAGAAGAACTCATTCTTCTTAGAGGAGCTCAGCAGAAGGTCAAGACATACAATGAAAGGATAAAGGCAGAAATTGCAGCAAGGAAAATTCAGATTCAATACAAGGAAAAAATCCTTTATAGGCAGAGTGGTCAAAGACTGGCACAGGCTTCCCAGAGAGGCAGTGGGATCTCCATCCTTGGAGATGTTCAAATTTCAACTCGTTAGGCCCTGAGCAGCCTACTGTAACTTTGAAGTTAGCTTTGCTTTTAGCTGGATGATCTCCAGAGGGCCTCTCTAACCCAAATTATTCTGTGATTGTGGCAGTGCAGAGATTGAGATGAGACAGACATCTGAGAACTTATTTACAGGGGGAATCAGCTGCGATAGCTTCGCTCCTCCAAAAAGTTGGAGAAAAGCACCTTGGACTCAGGCCAAACCAGGCATGCCTGTGCAGGAGTTGCTGCAGTGGAAAGCCGGTGATGGGTCTGTAGTGTACAAACTTCTTTGTGCCGATGAGCTCTGAGTGACTAAGAGAAGGAAGTAAATGTGACCCTAAAGCAAGCAGTTCAAAACCTGAACTTTTATAAAAGAGCTTTGCAATAATAGGACAAATAGCACAACCTTGTGCTCATCCTCCCCCTACCACCCCGACTGAGCAGTGCTGAAATGAAAAGGCTGGCAGCTAAGGGGGAGTTAATCTTCTCTTTCCTCTGGAGTTAAAGTTTCATGTACTGTCCTGCTGCAGGACCATCAAGTCTCCCACAGAGCTAGGCTTTCTCTTCCTGAAGGTTTCAACTGAGTCCAGTCCAGGAGGGATACATTAAAATTTTGAGAATACATGAAATTTAGCTTGATTTTTACTAGTCTAAGAGGGTCTCCCATACCTCTGTGGCTTTCGACCTTGGATCTTGCCCACTGGACACAGCAGATTTTTCACGTTTTCTCTGGATCTCAGGAAAGATGTTATCAAGAAAGTGTGATGGTCACAGCTCATGCTTTGAGCCCATCTGTTTCAAGTGTTTATGTCAGGCTCCAGCACTTAGACTTCCATGTTTCTTGCACAGTCATTTCTAAATTAACTTGATTTTCTTCTGTCTTAATAAACAGTAAGTAAAGAACTAAATAAAACTCAACAATTAATTTTGAGATGTTGTGTGTTCTGTATTTGTGAATACCCGTTGTTACAAAAATTCACCCTCACTTCCTAAATCCTTTATTCTTTGTCCTGTCTCTGTTCAACTACTTAACATTTCACCAGAGATTCAGGTTGTATTTAGTCTGTTTGCTCCTTTGATTCTTTATTTTGCACTCTGCTTCCTATAAGTAAGGAAGCACTTCTGCATTCAAAACCATTTTGCAACCCAAGGACCACATAAAGTTCACCTGTTCTATAATGCATAGAAGAAAAAAGTGACAATAGCTTGGTGTGTAACAAGTGCTTCTGAACTACCCTATTAGTACTGGAGCGCTGCTTACTTCTACTCATCTTCTACAAGGATTCAGCCAAATAGGGAATGGAGCTTTAAAGAAAGGTAAGTTATAAAGATTATGAAAGAGAAAGCAAAACTGGAAATGTCTTGCACACTTGGGAGTAAAGAGAGAAAAGGTTACCTAGGGCTCTCAAGTGATGTTTTTGGAATTTGTTTCACTAAACCTGCAATTGCCTATCAAGGGAAATAAGGGCATTTATTAAAGATACATTGGTCATCTTCATCTGTGCTCTACTGGCTTGCAGCTTGAAGATGCCGCTGCACTTGACTGAGCCATGGATGATGGGACCTTCTATTCTTCCTGTTACTGATTACATGGTATGTCAAACCATGCGTGTCATCTACTCATAAGCTGGCACACCTTTCAATGCCCCGACTGTCAATAATTGCTGCCTCCAAGCCTCAAATGGTGCAGAAGACAGCTTTGTTCCTGCCCCAGGACACTTTGTCCTTCTGTTCTGTCAGGGCCCTGCGAGAACATTGCCGACTCCTTCCTGTAACTGCCTACAAGTGGCAAAGCCAAAGACTCCTAAGAGCAGGCAGGCTTGGTGGGGTTTGGCTTTGTTTGGTTGTTTTTTTTCATTCTCATTCTGTTCACAGACTGTAAAGTACAGAGATCTCTCCTGGCTTAATGCTGTTAGGAAAGTAAAAGGACATGAAGGAGGAGAAAGAAAACAAAATGGATGGGGCAGCAGGCAGGTTGGGTGTGGTGGATTCTCACCCATGAGCGCAGGGATTAAAGTGACTCACTGATACATCAACACGAGGCGCGGGGAGCCTCTCCAACATTTCCAGCTAGCGAGATCATCGTTTATTGTAGTGAAATGATTCAGTGACCTTAAGAAGCAGCCAAAGGCTTTCTCTGGAGACTGCTGGAGAGGCAGAGTAATCTAATAGATGGGAAACTGCACTGAAAACATCTTTGCTTGGTCTTGTTAATGATCTCAGCACGTACAGCTCATTTCAGCTTTCTGAAAATAGTGGCAAGTTGTTCTTGAGATTTTAAAATCATTTTAGGGTTGGTACTCAGTTATCACTCAAGAGTATAAGGCATATTTTAGCTGGGTAGTGTTTACTTTCCAATGTCATTTTTGAGATCTTTCATGCCATAGGTGTCCATTTCTTATTTATCAAGGTCACCACAGAGCACTTTCAAAAGAAATAAATCCACCCCAAGGCAAAACTGGAAAAACATTGGACGTTTGGGCACAAACTGCATACAGCTTGGGGCAGAAAGAAGCACCAAGCTATGGCTTTAGGTGACTTTCAAAGTTTGTTATTTCCAACTTTTAAAATTCTGGAACATTTTTTTAATTTCATGTATCTGTGCTAAACATGAAGGCACATCACATGAAACAGGAGCTAGTAATACTCAGAACAAGCAGATAATGTCTGCCTCCAGAAAAACCTGAGCACCTTATAAATGTCCCTTTCAAACTTGTGCTTAGGAATTGCTGCTTCTAGTTCTCAACTGATTCAAATTGGAATTTGCTCTTTGCACAGCTAAGGTGACATGGAGATTCCTGGAACATCTGCAGCACTCTGGGGCCCTCCGTGCCACCTCTGGGGAAATTACTGATCTGTTAAGACCCTGGAAGACAGGCCAAGTCTTCTGCTGTCTGTAGACTACAACAAAGCTCTAGTTCATATACTAGCAAAGAGTCAGTACCAAGCAAGAAAGGGAAGCTGGAAAACTGAAACTGTCCGGTGACAGCCCCACAGCATTTAACTGAAGGTACTTACCAGGCCTGTTTAGTCTATAAAGGGTTTGAAGGTTGGAAGTCATTTTACCTTGTGAACTTTCTCCATAGGTTGTCAAAGACAGTGACAGAAAATGGACCAGAGCAATGCATAAGGGTGTATTTGCATCCTGCACCTGCATGAAGCTCTTTCTCATCTTGTCCTCTGTCTTCCCTCTGTGTTGCATAACATGGTGGGTGTGATCTTCATAGTAGCTGTTTATCCCAAATCCAGCCATTTATTTGGTTATTTTCCCAAAGATGTTTATTCTGAATGAGATGACTGATTCAACACTTTTTTTTTTTTTTTTTTCCTGTTGAAGGGTTTGCTGAATGGGAATGAAAAAGGCAGCTTTCCCCACTTAAACTCTACATTCCAAATAGTTTAATGTTTCTGCTTTTTTTTTTTTTTTCACTGTAAGGTGACTAATAGTTGTTGAAGTGGTTGCTACAGTCATGGCAGAAACGTCTCTTTGCACTAGTCCTTTATATACAAATAAGTGAGTTTTATGGCTTGAAAAAGACACCCCTTGGAGAGCTCAGCTGTTGCCTGACAGCATCACGCTCCACCTCTGGGATGGTTACTTGCTAAAGGCCCGATACCCAATGCCAATCACTACTTTCCACGTGTCCCTCAGAAAAGCTGCAGGACCAGGTCTTAATGTTGGTAGGCAGCATTGCCCTTTTTCTTGATGCTGCTTTTCTCTTTTTCTGTACAAAACCTCCTAGGTATTCATTTCAGTGATTTGACTGCCTTATGAGACAATATGTGTTAGAAAATCTTGTGTGCCCCAAATATGCACAGTAGCAGAAAAATTAGAAGTTATCACCTTTGCATGCAACGTAATTTATTAGAGCATCTCTTGCTTGTACCTATTTAAAATTTAGATATTTAAAATATTTTAAACTTTAAATAAGGAGGATCAGCAAAGGACGTGGGCGAACAGCAGCTAAAAGTGGAAATCATCACTTGAAAGCCGGAGGACTAAACCATAGCCAGTCCATGTGGGAAGGACAGAAGACTCACCCAGTGACAAGGAATTTCTGGCTGAGCAGGGTGCAGGCAGTGTGCTTTCCAAGCAGGTGTGGAAACCGCTGCCAGCTAGAGGCACTAGGATAACACTAGGGTATTTTAGCAGCATTCCTGAAGATGTAATTCTTCGTGGAGCTTTCCAGATCAATATGCTGCCTTTGCCAACCATAGAACCATAAAATCATAGAACGGTAGGGGTTGGAAGGGACCTCCAGAGATCGAGCCCAACCCCCCTGCCAGAGCAGGATTACCTAAGGCAGGCCACACAGGAACAGATCCAGGTGGGTTGAAGGTGAATTGGAGTCATGCATACTGTGGAAGGAGTAGACAAGAACATCCTGACTTCCTCTGTCTTTCTCATTTTGCAAGAACTTCTGCTTAGCAGCCTTGCGTGTGTGTCAAAAGAACTTTCACTTGTGTAGCAGCAACAATAAAAAGAACACAAAATTTGCCACAAAATTACACTATCCCCAAAAAAAAGCAGCTAGCTAAAATGCAGCCAGAAGAAAGGTAACTCAGAAAGCAGCACTAAAATTATTTTGATCGTTGATTTGTTACTCCTCCTTCACTGCCTTCCTGCTCCTGGTGGCCCCACATAGGGGAACCAGTGTCAAGGTCTGAGTTTTCGGGACAGTCAATGACAGCTCGTGTTTGTTCAGTGCTGCTGTGCCATATCTTCCTTGGTCTCTGCTTTTCGGTGTCAGTGCCAACAGCCAGGTCCCTAGATCTGTGGGGCCAGCACCTCCCTACATGGTGCCCTCCCTCACTGCTGTCACAGCTACAAGTCCAGAGGCTTTAGTTCTGTAACAGCCTGTGCAGAAAAAGCTGTTGGGATTCATTTTCATGAAGGGCAAATGGACAAGTGAAATGCAGAGGAAACAAAAAACAGGCTTGTCCTCCTGTGCTGGTAGGAGCACGAGGTGTAAGGAGACCCAATGATACTGAATAAAGTCCCACTGCAGTTTGTGCTACAGCATGACAGCGGATACATAGGCGATTGCTGGAGCATGTCATCGGATTACCAGAAAATTGCTGCACCGTGTTATTAGATATGCTGGAAACTGTACTGCATTTAGTTTCAAACACAGGGTCCATCTTCTGAGAGGGCAGTGGTTTGTTCAGAGCAGACTTGGAACAACCTGCAATACTATGCTGTTTGTGGATGGACTTTTATAGCAAGGCTGGTCTGACATCCACCAAAGTGAGTGGAAAGGCAGAAAAGAATTCTCCGTGTCACGATATAGTGCAAGACAGAAAAACTACAGCCAGCAGCTAAGTAACCTTGGCAGAGCAACCTGGTGATGAAGGTGTACAGCTTCTAGTACCTAATCAACTACATTGCATTATAGATACATACCTAGTGAGCTCAGAGTTCAGGTTACATGAGTGCTTGACAAGGTAGTCAGTCATTCTGAAAATACAACTCAATCAAGGCAAAATAGGGGAGGTCAGCCTCAGAGATAAAGAACAAACCAGACATCCTGGGCTACTAGTTTTGCTGCTTATTATTCTATGAGGAAAAAGAACTTGGAGAAGTTGTAGGTATTATAGATACTGTATTGTGCACTCTCCAGTTAGCTGGGGTGAGTGTCAGTGGAGAAAGAAAGCAGGGCAAGGGAACAATGCTTCCGTCATCACTTGTAGGAAATTCATCTGTTAGAGTGTTAGGACTTTAGCTGCAGCGGAGTCCACTGGATTTTGAGAGAATGAGGTTTTGTCTTCCACCATTGGATTATTTTATCAGAGTTACGGGTATCCTAATATGAATCCATGTTGCCAGTGAAACAAGGTCTGCAAAGCGTCTGCCACAGCTAGGACCAGGGAAGGACAGGAGAAAATACAGGAAGGGTGCACAGTCTGTTAGTAGAGGAAAGCAAAGCTGTGGGTGTCCTTCTGCCCATGGGTATATCTCAGGTGTTAGACAGAAGTTCAGAAGCCTGAGGAACTCAGTTGTGCTCCCGTGCAAGATATGCTAGCAAAGACAGGAAATAGTCCTAAGAAGGTAGATGTTTTTCAAGCCAGTCTTGAGAAAGACATAAGCTTAGGAATGCACTAAAGAGCATTCTGGTCATAATTTTGACAAAGAGAGAGACAATAATTACCACCTCATGAGTACAGGCAGGGACTGCCTATGCAGGTGGATGTATGTGTCTGGGATTGGCTTGTTTCCAGTTCCCATAATGCAGAAGTGCAGCTGTCCTTCACAGAGTTTTGTTGAGGACCTACAGAAATAGATGCTGGGGACTGCTATGAAGGCCAAAGAGAAAATAGAGGATCCTGGAGCAGCTTTTCTTGTGTTGGATCAGATTAAACTGATAGCATGGATGGAGTTGAGGGATTACAAGGGGTGACAGAAACCATCTTGAGAAGCTACACCGGACTGCCAAGTCTAGGCTTATAGGTGGGATTCCTCACTCCTAAGAGCAACAGCAATAGGGTCTCGAATCAAACAAACACCAAGTGGCACACCTCATTCCCACTAATCCCTTGGATACTGAGTCCAGCCCAATTGGAAGAGTAGCTATGCTTAGGAGTAAAGCAAGCTATGTCTTGTTGCAAAGCAAGCAACCAGAATGAAACTCCATTTCTCCCATGAGGTGCTCCTTTCAGTTATCCAACCTATGGAAAAGTTCCTCTCATTCTTGAATGTATAGCAGACCAAATTAATTACAGCTTTATCATTTTACCTGAACACTTGAATCTGTGAGACAATGTAGATTGTAGAAAGGGGAACACGGTGTGCATCTAGGATCACCACAGCAGCTGATTATACCAGAAACAGTGGCTGTTCTGAAGTTAGGGCATGATTAACTTATAGGAATTTATTTTGGAATTACCTGCATCTGAGGATGGGTTGAGTAGAAATGATACTCAATTCACCCTGGAGAAGAGCAGAGAGTGCTGGCAGAGATACCAGAGATGAGTCAGTTCCCACAACACGAATGCATATTGCAACAACAGAGAGCGAACAAGGAAAACAAAACTCATAGCAACGTACTAAATCCTTGCTCTGAAGTAGACAGACATGAAAGGCAACTCATTTAGCAATTAGACATTCTTTAAATCACAAAATGGAAAACTACAGAATTGAAAGGAAAAGTACCACATTCAACAAGTAAGTGTAGATCCATGAGATGAGATTTTGCATGCATGTGATGTTCACACCAGGCAGAAGAACAATGAAAGTAAATGCATTTGCACCAGGTGCAAAGTCAAGATAAGAAACTGAATTCAGATCAAGAGATGACATGAGCGAATTCACTAGGCTTTGAAACCCAGCAAAGTAAGAAAGCAGAATGGCCATAAACTACTTTTTCTATTACATTATAATACTGCCACTAAATTATTGCAATTTTTAAGCATAAAAGCCACAAAAAGAATTCCAACTCAAATTTTAGGTAAACCATAGAAGCTGGTGATTTCAGCTAAAGCATGTGAATTTATGATTTTAGTGGGGGGGGAAGGAAAGATATTTTACACATTCAGCAAGATGAACAAGTTAAACCAAAATTTTATCCAGACCTGAGTCCATGACAGCGTCCCAATATTAATGTCGTTGTGATGTTACTATGATGGTTTTGCAACTGTGGAATAGCTACCATGAATTTTATCCCAGGAAGTAAATAGGATGTGTAGAATATCACATGCTTTGCAAAGTGTCTGATACTTTAAGAGAAAAAATTAGAGAGATCAATGAAGTGAATGGAAAGCTCAACTTCACTGTCAAAGCATTAGAACTTAAAGCCTCAGTAAAGAGCTACCAAGAAATACAATGAAGCATTTATTTGCATATACTCAGGCATCCCAAACAGATGATTAAAAAGATCTCAGGCCTCAAACCTTTCAGTTGGAGCTATATTCTTCACATGACAGAAAAGGATACATACCTAGCATGCAAAAACACTGCACTGGGGACAAAACCAGAAGCCCAAAACCTCTTAATTGATTATTCATACTATTCTGCTTAATAGCAAGTCATACAATTACGAGGCTGTCAGCTGAGAACACTGCTTGGGATCTAATCCACAAGTCCATGAATATCACTTTCCTCAAGAAGAGGGTCTGATAGGCCTGGCAGAGATAGTTACTATGTGTGATACAAGTCTGTGGACATGAAGTTTATGTGACAGAACCTCTGGCAAGTCATGCCCACAACCACATCTGTCTGCTGGAAGCAGCCAGGGAAGTAGATAGAAAATGAAAAATAAGAATATTGCAGCTGAATATTGTATGTCCCAATTGACAAAGAGTAAGAACTGAGATGATCGCAACCTGTGGACATAGAGCGGTTCAGGAAATTACCATCCCATCAGGAAGATTTTAATATCCCCTTGGTAGAATGGTACAATGGGCTGCGTGGGTTTATGAAAGGCAGGTCTTGCTTGACTAACCTCATCTCCTTCTATGACCCACTTAGTGGATGTGGAAAAGGCTGTGGATGTTGTTTACCTGGACTTTAGTAAAGCTTTTGACACTCTTTCCCACAATATTCTCCTGGAGAAACTGGTTACGCACGGCTTGGATGGGCATACGCTTCACTAGATAAAACATTGGCTGGATGGCTGGACCCAGAAACCAGAGGTGAATGTAGTTAAACCCAGTTGGCAACTGGTCACAAGTGGTGTTCCCCAGGGATCAGTATTGGGGACAGCTCTGTTTAGTATCTTTATCAATGATCTGGATGAGGGGATCGAGGGCACCCTCAGTAAGTTTGCAGACAACACCAAGTTACACAGGTGTGCTGATCTGCTTGAGGGCAGGGAGGCTCTACAGAGGGACCTGGACAGGCTGGATCAATGGACCTAGGCCAGTGGTATGAAGTTCTACAAGGCCAAGTGCGGAGTCCTGCACTTGGGTCACAACAACCCCAGGCAATGATACAGGCCTGGGGAAGAGTGGCTGGAGAGCTGCCTGATGGAAAAGGCCCTGGGGGTGTTAGTCAACAGCCAGCTGAACATGAGCCAGCAGTGTGGCCAGGTGGCAAAGAAGGCCAACAGCATCCTGGCTTGTATCAGAAATAGTGTGGACAGCAGGAGTAGGGAATTGATTGTTCCTCTGTACTCAGCACTCATGAGACCACCTTGCATACTGCGTTCACTTTTGGGCCCCTCACTACAGGAAGGACCTTGAGGTGCTGCAGCATGTCCAAAGAAGGGCAACAAAGCTGGTGAAGGGTCTAGAGCACAAGTCTTATGAGGAGCAGCTGAGAGAGCTGGGGTTGTTTAGCCTGGAGAAAAGGCAGCTGAGGGGAGACTTTATCATTCTCTGCAACTACCTGAAAGGAGTTTGTAGTGAGGTGGAGGTCAGTCTCTTCTCCCATGTAGCAAGTAATAGGACAAAGACAAATGGCCTCAAGTTGCACCAGAGGAAGTTTAGATTGGATATTAGGAAAAACTTCTTCACAGAAAGGATTGTAAAGCACTGGAACAGTCTGCCCAGGGAAGTGGTGGAGTCACCGTTCCTGAAGGTATTTAAAACATGTGTAGATGTGGCACTTAGGGACATAGTTTAGCAGTGACTGGTCAGTTAACAGTTGGACTTGATGATCTTGAAAGTCTCTTCCAACCAAAACATTTCTATGTTTCTATGTGCATCTCTGTTCTGTGCCATACAAGCAGACAATATACAGTGCCGCCCAAGTGGTCTGACAAAATCGCCCTGAGAGTCTGAAGTGAGTAGTGACCTAGCCCCATGAGGCCAAAAGTGATGCAAACTACTTATTTGCAGCCTGACCAAAAAAAAAAAAAAAAGTCCAAGACATACATCAATGTTCAAGCTCTGAGGTGAATTCCAGGCTAATCTGTCTGGTTTATAATCTATGGTATAGACGTACCTGTCTTGTATGATGTGACCGTCAGAGAACCCTGCAGAATATGTCATTTCAGACAGCATGTCTAGAAAGAGGATGTCTGGGCAGGAATAGGAAACTTTTAAAACTTAAAAAAAATTTAATTAATTAACACTGTTCAATGAATGTTACTGAAGCAACAAAATTAGAAGAACTATATTACATACAACTGACTTCTTATCCAGAGCAGTCTAGCATTCAGTAATATGGTAACAACAAAAACAGGAGATCGTCAGCCAGTTCTGATATGAAGGGCATTAACGAGACCACTTTGAAGAAAAGAATGAAAGAGCAACGAAGGACAAAGAAAAAACAACCAAGGATTTAAGAATACTTTCACCTCAAAATATATCTATCTTTCTTTCAAAGAACCACGCTACAGGGGAGAAGCTTTCACAGGATGGTGAAGACTGCATAAGCATTTCAAATGAGTCAGACAACCTGAAGACACTTCAGGGCCATCTGGGAACAAAAGCTTGTCTCCCGAAAATGAGCAGCTTCCACGGTGCACTTTTGCACAGGCTGAAACTGTCTTCTCATGACAAATGACATGTCTAGTTCTACTGAGTTTATGTTCCACCTCTGGGAGTTTAATCATATTCACTGTGTATCAAGTAGCAAGGCTGAACTGGAAGATAAAATTAAGTCTACAGAAGGTATTAAAAAAAAAAAAAAATTTCAGGCCAATCTGGAGAAATATCCCACAAGGTGTATCAGTAACACCTTGGTATAATAAGAGTTGTCATCCAAACATGCGTGTTCCTTGGTTCCTGTGGTGCAGCATCATGAAACTGCAGTAATAGAAGGGGGGCCAATGAAGAATGAGAGACATGCAATGCTTGCAGTGGAGAAAAGGCAGGAGAGCTCCCATCAGCAGGGAGAACCTTTCAGCGTCAGGGAAAATCAGGCACTTGAAGGCAAGGCAAAAAGGCAGCCATGGAAGATAGTGAAACATGCAGTTGTCTAGACAGGTAACTCAGCGCAAGTAAAGAGCCACCAACTGCAGCTGAGATCAGTTAAAGGTTTTCGTCACTGAAAGATGACATCAAAAAGAAATGGGAGCACTGACAACAGCACCTTCTCCATGTGGTGGTAAAACAATACCAGAAAGGAGCCTGATCTTGTTACCACTCTAATAGCCTACAGCCACGTGTTCCTGCCACCAGCTACTGTCCTTCAGCAGAACCTGGCCACCAAAGACAGTTGTGGGCAACTCTGCAATGACAGCTGTTTTCCCCAGGCGATGCTCTGCAATGTTGTACAACCCTCTCCAGAGCATGAGAGTGAATACGACAAGCTTTATAGGCCCCCAGGGCTTTTTTCAGTCCTTGATCTCTTGTAGTAGATCTAAAGATCTACTGTAGTAGATGCTAAAGATCTCCTGACATCTGTCTGTGGTTATGGTATGTGAGACTGTCCTTCCAAATAAGAGCTTGCAGATTATATTACATTAATTTAAGCTGTGGGCTCATGTAAGCTGGTATACACATAATCTCTTTTTAAAATTCATAATCCTTTTCCTAAGTGGCAAACAACAAATACTTCTAAGGAAAACAGAAGAAAGCTTCCTCATCCTTGCTAGTTACAAATTTCCGTAAGTCATAAAATATGAGGCTTAATATCTCTTTCTAAGTGTATTTCTAAATGTGTTATATTTCAAATGTCACACAGACATAAGGATGAAATAGCAGATCTTCAAATTTTATTCCTTTCCTATGTTTTTGATCTCTTTTTCGGTCTTGCCTAGTCAACCTTCATGACATACTGAAGCAATACTAGTAGTAATGGTGTAGCACAGGAGTCTAAAGACTCTCTTTCTGGGAAGGATTGGTCTTTTTGCATGGTATTGCAAGTGAAAAATCAGTTGTGGTCTGTGAATTGGTAATACCATAGTTTATTGCAAGGTTCTTCACTGCAGCCTTTCAGTATTCCAACAGCCTAGTTGCTTTTTGTCTGACACCTTGTGTCGTATGGCTCCCTCAGACACTTCTGTGATTTAACTGAGAGCAGTTCTGTAAGATAAATAAATACTTTAAATATTTCCCTTCTAAACATGAATTATTTTCTCAGGATGAAATGTAAGTAAATGCTTCTAAAGGATTAATTCAGATGCATTTTTGTAACCTGTGTAAATTATTTCCCACCTTTCTGTTTTCTTCACTTCCAGATCATCAACACATATGTTAAACATTGGACCACAACCAGAACCTTGCAACACCCTGCTGTTAACCTTCTGTATCAATGAGCATTTACAAGTAATAAGAAAATAAGAATAAACCAGAGGGCATGAGAACTAGACCACTTTCACTGTTTTTCAAACAGTGAATTTCACCACATCCCAGTTCCAAACAGTGCTGCTACTTACATAGTTCCTTCTTATTATAATAAAAGTAAGAAAAATGGATATTATTTTTCCAAATTAAAATAATTCTGTGTTGAAATCTAAATTTTCACTTTTTGTCTAAGAGAAGCATTCTGCGGAAAAGGAGGGGAGTGGAAGAAAAAATTTCAGACTTCACAATTTGTAAAGTCACTACACTCTAGTAATAATTACAGGTACAGAAATAATCAGAAATTTAATCTGCCACATCATCTTGTAATTATCGCTTAAAGTTTTTGCTACTATTTCAGCCTTTGCCACTGAGTAGCTAAGTATGTATGATTCTCTGTAGCTTCATTTTTCGTACATATTCTGAAATGATCTGTGTCTTTCATTAATCCTTAAAGTAGTATTTAATTATTGGTTTATCCCTATCAATATAACATAAAAGAATAATTATTCCATTTTCTCTAATAAGAATAAAATTAAAAATCAATTTCTGAGCCATGTAATTTTGAAAAGCAGTTTTAAAAGCAATGACAATTTATATTTATATAACAAATACATATATATATATATAAAAAACATGTTTTAGATCACACAATACTCAATGGTCATTTGTTTAGTAAATTCAACTCAGTTTTGCAATGCACCTCATATTTTATCTGTTCTGAATTGTAGCACAATATGAAAATACATGAAGACACAGAATCACAGAATGTTAGGGGTTGGAAGGGACCTCGAAAGATCATCCAGTGCAACCCCCCGCCAGAGAGGGATCACCTAGTGCAGGTCAGACAGGAACGCATCCAGGTGGGTTTTGAATGTCTCCAGAGAAGGAGACTCCACAACCTCCCTGGGCAGCCTGTTCCAGTGCTCTGTCACCCTCACCATGAAAAAGTTTCTCCTTATGTTTACATGGAACCTGCTATGTTCCAGCTTGTACCCATTGCCCCTTGTCCTATCATTGGACATCATTGAGAAGACCTTACAGTTGCTTGTATTTCTGAGCAGTGATTTCCCTTCTCCTTCAGTCTAATATCTAGTTTGAACCTGTGATGGGTTAGTTGCCCTCCAAAGACCAGTCCCAGTTCAAGTTCCTGAGCACACTGGTGCTGACTACCAGACACCCCTCTGTGGGGCCTGTTTCCATGAGGGATGCTCTGCCATAGCCTTTTTTTTCCCCCACTGTCACAGCCTGAGCCACAAAGTGGGGCTCTGACTATGCTGCCACAGCACCATACAGTCAGGTGTCTCAAGTGCTTTGCAAATATCCACAGACTTGTGCTTTAGAGGTGATAGTATAACCTGAGAAATTAAGATCACAGGTATTTTATAAATGAGTAAGCTGAGGACATGATTTCCAAGGACCATGCATACACAGAGCCAGAAATAACAATAAATGATGCTTAATGAAGTCTATGAAATATATTTTACTTCTCCCACTACTCAGTAGTCTTCAAGAAATCCTTAATTGTCATAAATTACAGTGAACTTCCTGAAACCACTGAAGCTTTCCCATTTTCCAGAAAGAGAGACCTTTTTTTTTCACTTCAGTCTGCTGTTGAGATAGGAAAATGCAGGTAGCCCAGCCTCCTTTTCTACACTTTCCTCACGCAGTTGGTAAGCTCTCAGAGATGCCCACAATATTTGAAATGGTTGAGAGTCATTTCATCTGAAATGATGTAGCAGTCTCCTCTTGTTGTTCACCTTTGTCATGTGCAGCATGTGAAATGTCTAATGGGAAAGCAATGTCTCAAAGAGCCCTTAGCAGCCTCTGAGCTGTTCAATCAGTTTGACTCTGGAAATATTGAGCCTGAGTCAGAACCAATGTACAAAGAGCCTGAGAGCAGTTACATGACTATAAACTCGGTATGCAGAAAGACCGAGCAAAACAAAACAGATGACAAAACGCACTATTTGCTTGCTGTTAACAATGCCTTTATAAAATCACAGGCTATCTCTAAGCTGTATTTTCCACTGCATTGCTGGCTTGCAAAACTTTTAAAGGAACAAGTTTTTCTGGCAGAAGAACACTGATTTTTATCTTTAATGAGCAGCCTCTCTCTCTATCATCTAGCTTCAGGAAACAGCTTCCTGGTTGTTAACTGCTTGAGAGTGCTGACAGCCAGTCAACTTCAAAAGCAGCCAGGAGAAACTTTCTTGCTAACTTTGGGAAGGAATTCACAAATGCTGAAAAGTGAAGATGATGTTATGGAGCAGGAGAACTCTGCTTCCCAACATGGAGAAATGACAAGTTGGGATATCAATGACATCAAACTTCCCCAGGTATGTGTCTGTGTCTTGGAAATTTATCCAGTCATCTCCACTGCTAATCTTAAATCCTTTCTCAGTCATCTGTGTCTTGTTGCCTTTATTCTCTTTGCCACCACAAGGTATAGAACAGGGTTTTACAGAAAAGCTAGAAAATACTGAGCAAATGTTGAGGTTTCCATATATTTTTCTTTAATCACATTATTGAAAGTGCTGATGACACATGGAAAATAGCAATGCTGCAGGTGACTTGCCTTTCTAGTTCACTGGTGGATGGGGTGCAGAGAACATGGGAAAAAAAAAATCTCGTGTTGTGAGTGCTCAATTAGAGAGATCCAGGACTTGCTTTTTGTCCTGGGTAGTGCTTTATGGGAAGTGAACACAGCACCCACGGCTTCCTTGCAACTCTGGGTGCTCAGCAGGTCCAGCTCCAGGCAAGTGGGTTGGCTTTCCATACAGAGGCAACACTCCTTTCATGAGCATCTAGGAAAAACTTGCTTCGTGTTTGCGGAGATTTGCTGAGAGGTAAAATAGTCATCCCTCCTTCCCTCCCTCAGTCCTTTCCTAAAGTCCTCTTATATAAACTATTTCAACCATGCTCTCCACTGAAAGTCCACAGTACTGTGTATGCCAATGTCATGTCCCCATCCCTCACCTCAGCATATCTGCCAGATTTCTCCTGCTGTGGTCTTTCAGCATCCAACTCTGCCTTTCACCTCCCAACCCTGTCTTCTTACCTGATCCCAATCTCTTCCCTAGTATGTCACTGCTGTTTGCCTGAAACCTTCACATCTCAGGCTGTCTCCTTCCCTGCCCTCCACCCCAAGGTCACCTTCACCTGCATTTCAGCCTGGAGGCTTCCTCCACACCCTACACAATGGCTTCTGGGGGAGCACAGGAGTATTTTCTCTTCTCAGTTGGTGTTCTTGCTGCTGTAATGGCTCTCAGGGGCTGGGATCAGCAATTTCAAGGAAATTCCTACTAGGTTTTTGTACCCCCACAATACTTTTTCTCTCAAATCCATCAGCAGGTATGTTAGGTGCTTTATAGCTTACTGCATTTTGCTTTGTTGACAGTACCCACTAAGGCCATGTGTGATTGGTCCTTTGTTGGGTTTTTTTGTTTGTTTATTTGTTTTCTCGATTGAGTTTTATTTTCGTTGTTCCTTACAGTATTTCCCTTGCTTGTTGTTTTGGTTTTTTTTCCCCCTCAGTCCATAGTGGTAAAAAACAAAACAAAACAAAACAAGAACAAAACCAAAACTGGCTGGGATGTCAGGTTTCTTTGGTTTGGACTTCAGAAAAAACACTATGGAAGTCTTTCACAGCAGTTAGGCCAAAATGAACCGAAGTCCAGAGCTAAAGACCTAAATGTGGGCATGCCCTCAGTCTGTTTCAGCGTTTGCCTTTTTTTCAGTGAGTTGAGCCAAATCAAGCCAAATGATTGAATGTAACTCTGGATCGCCTGAAAGGCAAAGCAAAATCTCTGCTGTGAAAGCTAACAGAAGTTAGTCAGGAGGTGGCTGCTGCCTGCAAGGAAAGTACCTCTGATTTTACATCAGATGCCCCTCTTTCCTCTCCTGGGGAAGTCCTGCACTGAGCTGGACCCATAGGTGAACAAGAACTACCTCCTGGTCAGGATTTCCTGATGCCTTGGAACTCATGGGGGAACACAGGGAGCCGTGTTTTTTCTGCCTTCTCTTCACTGCTCCCTCCTGCCAACCAGCATTACCTGCCAGAGTGCTGGAGTCACCCAGGCTAGAGGACACCCAGGTCTGCTGGACTTTTGCACAAGCTCTTTTCTTCCCCAGCCTAAGACATGACTTGCTTTGGTCTCTCCACAGGACATAAGACAGATAGACTGGTTTCAAGAATGGCCAGATTCCTATGTAAAACATATCTATAGCTCAGAGGATAAAAATGCTCAGAGGCACCACAGCAGCTGGGCAATGAGAAACACCAACAACCACAACTCTCGCATCTTAAAAAAGTCCTGCCTTGGGGTGGTGGTCTGTGGCAATGACTGCTCCACCTCGGACGGGAGGAAGATCTACCTAAGACCAGCCATATGTGATAAAGCTCGGCAAAAACAACAGCGTGAGTATGAACATAGCTATTTGCTATATGGCAGTTCAAAAGTGAATGCAACATCAAAGACATCAAAGTAGAGAATAGCCTTTGGATTATCCAGCCTTCCCACTGCCATATTCAAATGCAACTCTTGATTTTGGAACAATGCATTTTACATTTCTTACTGTTGGGGGAGGACTTGTTTTCTTGTTTGCTTTCTTTTCCTTTTCATCACTATTTCTGATGGTTGGAGGTTGATACCTAGCCTCATCAGGCCCATGAGTGAGGATACTGAGAAAGCTCTACAGTGCAGGCAACTGACTGCCATGGTGTTCCTGCTGACCTGAGTGTTGGCTCCATTATTGCATGGGCCCAAAAGTAACTCAGGAGGCAAGTCCTGCAGGAAAGAGATTGCTCATAAACTATGATGACTAGAAAATAGGCCTTATAGTCATGTCAGTGCAGCAAGATGATGCAAACTGAGAGCAAACTGCATGCACGTTTTTAACAATTCCAAACAATTGTTGATGGCTCAGTAGAGCCATCACGTACTGATTTCTGGATCTGATCAACGTTTTGGCTAAAGAAAGGTATTACTTAAGCACTCACTGAGATCAGAATGATGTCCTTTAGAAAAAATCAGACAAGAACATATGTGACATTCCAGACACTGTCAAGTTCAAAACAACCAAAATTGGCCATGATAATAAATGATAAAATGATAATAAAACCATAATAGAAATAATTTTCCCAGTTATATTTAATAATAGAACAGAATAAAGGCAATTATTAGTTTGCTTATATTGATTTTTGCTATGTTTGGAAGTTTTTTTGCATAGTTTTTTCTCAGTGCAGTTTCTGAGCCTCAAACCAGAAGCAGCAACCCACCATCAATGAACCATTGTATCACATGAGACTTGTCTGACCAGTGTTGTATAGTGTCTACACTTAGCTCATATATGGGGCTAAACTGCAGCCATTGCTCTATCACCCAATGACCCCTCGCCAGCCAAGAAGGGGGATCAGGAAAAGGAGAAGGGACTCACAGGTTGAAATGAAAATAGATTTAATGAAACAATAAAACTAATACTAGTATAAAGTAAATTAAGTTATACTCAGCTCAGCAAATGTACAGCAATCACATTAAACATTAAAGCAGTCCTCAGGAGCAGGACAAACAGTAAGGCCAGGAGGAACCTCAGAAAGAGCCCAAGCAGGAGACCCTCTGTCCTCTGAAAACTTCCCCCTTTATACAGAGTTTATGGTATGAGATAGACCTGTAGCTGACTGGTGTCAGCTGCCCTGGCTGACTCCGAACTGCTAATGGCCTGCAGACCATGGCAGGCCTGTGATTCTGCCTCAGTGAAACCAGGGCATGCAGAAAATATTTCTCACCATCTTTGCTCCAGGGAAATGCTGTCCAAACTGCAGTGGACCCCTGCGGCTCCTTTCCTGTCGAGGCCATGGTGGTTACCCAGTTACCAACTTCTGGAGGCATGAAGGACAGTTCATATTTTTTCAGGTTGGTATAAAGGTGCCTTAAATTATGCAAGTTAATTTTAAAGACTGCTT
Organism: Actenoides lindsayi; assembly: GCA_025331215.1. NCBI lineage: Eukaryota > Metazoa > Chordata > Aves > Coraciiformes > Alcedinidae > Actenoides > Actenoides lindsayi. The sequence goes on along the minus strand of WTSP01005944.1, from coordinate 48,024 downwards.
TTTAAGATTGATTAAGGACATTTTTTGTTCCAACAAATAAGGGTCATTAAATATGACAAGGTCAAATGACTGTAAGGAGAACAAATTTAATAATCATTGGGCAAGGTTCTAAGCAACCTGATCTAACTCTGAAGTTAGTCCTCCTAAGAAGGAGGTTGAGCTAAACTTCCAGAGGTCTCTTCCAGTCTAAATTAGCTTATGCTACTATGGTTTTACAGCATACTATGTTTTCCATTTAGGCTGCCATGAAAACCTGTTGATTTTGAAGCTCTTTTCCTCAGTTACATAGGAACGGTGAATCCTCAAAAAGTCAGAAGCATCATGTTATGTCAACTTCTTTTCCAAGGCACCATGTGTAAGAATGAGGCTATCTTAGAGCAGGAAATGATTGTACTCAAGGAACTTTTTATGGAAAATGCCATCTGTGCATTAGGTGTAACCTGTATCTGGAAAACAGTGTATGGAAGTGTTTAAATAACAGGTACTATTTTCTGAAAGCTGTAGTACTACTTTGGTACTGTAACCACTGAACTATGTCCTGTTTTTCAGTCTTCCACTCATGGGCAGGTTAAATAAAATTAATTATCTGTGGAAGTTAATGGAAATTAATGTTCTGATAAACATGTCTGAAGTGTGATGAGAATGAAAGGGGCACTGCTGGAACACTGTAGCCAGCCTGCAGAAGACCTTGAGGCTTCAACTGGGGCTCTACTGTGGGGAGTCTCTTCTGCATACAAATGTGGTGCAATGGTTTTATGATTTCAGAGAATTTCTACCCCATCACACTTCACCTGAGATATGTTTGTTCTTGAGCTTACATTAAATGTCTTATTAAATGCAAAGCTAAATCAGGACATGTGTGTGTTTTTGGCCTATGATACAAATTCTGCTTTCTTAAGATTAATAACAATCTTCTTTCTAACTTTAACATGTCATAATTCCTTTCTGAAGTCCAAAGGAGCTCATGACCATCCACGTCCAGAAACAAAACTAGAAGCAGAAGCAAGAAGATCAATCCAGAAAGCACAGACAGCTTTTTCTCCATCTTCTCCAAGATTAAAAAGAATCCGGGAGATTGAGGTAACTCTTGTTATTGATCAATGAAATTGTGATGTCAGTGGTCCATGGCTCAAGGCATGGTGGAGGCTACCTGAGCTTTGGGTCTGGGTGGGAGCAGGCTTTACATCTCCACGTTCTGTATCTCCATGATCAAGCCAAGAAAGAGCAGAGCTGTCCTGATCATCCTGCTCTGCTCAGCCGTGTCATCCTCTGCCAATACCCGACCTCTGGAGCCTCTTTAGGTCTGGTGGCAGCAAGGCATCTATACTGGTAAACAAAGCAGGGCTGGAGGGCAGGCTCAGTGGCATCGCTATTCACATGGTCCCTGACATGGATTTGATCAGTGCTAACTCTTGCTCAAAGACAAAATGTCAAACTTTCCCTGGCAAGATTTTGGATGAGGCTGCAACAAGTTGGGGGTCTCTTCACTGTATACAGGTTGCTTTGAACTTATCTGTGCTCCTACATGCCATTATGCTACAAGCCACAGGCAGTAAGAATCTCAACCTGATCATGTGAAAAATAGCCCTTGATGAGCTGCAACACAGCCCTTGCATCATTTCACTTCAGATCCAGAGGCTACCCAAGGCCAGAATGTAGTGTGGACACTGCCAGGCCATCCGGTTTAGCCCATGTTACCAATGACAGTCCTTGGCCTCATTTTATTTAGTAGCATGGACATAGCTTTAGAGTCCCAGCTCTTTCCTGTCTTAAATGCAAGAGTTGCATTCGGAAAAATATCCAGCAAATTCTTTGTTAGTGCCACTCCAGAAAGTCAGTTATTTATAAAGAAATCTGTGAATAGATTAGATATTTAATCAAAACAGTATTGACATTGAAGAAGAATACTAGAAGGTTTTAATTGGATTTAACTTATAGTATTGCTTTCAACACCGCACGTATAAGCCCAAAATAGAGCAAATGATACATGGGATGTTTTCTCTGTGGTGTCGTTGGATCTTTAGCTGCAAGTGGGCTGGGTACTACATCAGCTTGTTGGAATTTCTTCTCATGGTGAAGGGAGAACAACTGAAAGGAGATTTGCTCCTCTGGCAGTCACTACTATAATTAAATGGATGCAAAAGTAGAATTACAAAGAAGAGGGACCTGTAAGTACTCATCAGAAGTGGTAGCACAGAATGAGTGTTCTGAAAGGAATTAAAGTTTGCAAAATTGTTCTCCAGTAATTAGGGTGATTAAAGAAGTTGTGGAATATCCAAAACAAAAGACCCAGAGGAATAATTCATGTGTGCTGCTCCCTCCCTGAATGAAATTTCTGTTTGCAGGATTAAAAAAAAATAAAAATGTAGAGACAGGAAAATTTATGAGTTAGAAATAGAAGTAGTCCTGAAAAGCTGAAACACAACATTATTATTGTAATGAAAAGATCACTTCAAAACAATCTGTCTTAAAAAATATCATACTTAGCTTTTCCAAACTCCATAGAAAATAAATAAATAACTCTGTGATGTCAAATGTGTTAGCATAACATGATTTTCAGGTGCTTCTTCAGTGTATGCTGGCAGTGGACCTCAAGGGCTGTGAATGAGAGGTCTAACAATTCTTTTAGTGCAATGAGGCTTTAGACAAAAACTGGTGAAACAAACTTAGACCTGTGATCTGGGAGCACTGTCCGGTTTGCTCCTAAAGCCCAGTAGTATTGCCCTACAAGGAGGCTCTGCTACAGTGTCTGCTTTTTTAACCTGTATTAACGGAATGGGTTCACGAGGGTCTCGTGGAGGATGGGATTTATTTCACGCTGCTAGATTACACCTTGTTTTACTAAACCACGCCTTGCTTTCCCAAGTCTCTGACAGGTGCGATGCCGACGTGGGAGGCTTTGCCTTTGCTTCTTTCCAAGCCGGACACTTACACGCTATCTGCTAATCTGGGGAAATGTTTAAGCAAAAGCTCCCAGGAGCAGACGCTAGGCAGATGTTCAGGGCAGCCGCTGTGCCCAAGGGCAGCCAGGGAGGACGAGGGCTGCCGAGAGGCTTCGACCTGGAGCAGAAGCTTGGCCCTCGGGAGGCCCCTCAGCATAGAGAGGTCCTGGAGTGGCCATGCCATCGACCTGCCCTGCACAGCCCCTTCCTCCCAGCACTGCACCCACCCTGACACCCAGCACCTCCTGCCCATGACAAAGGGCGGCCGTGACTCCTTCGGGCCTGTCGCCGGCCCTTTGGGGGATGAATGCTGTGAGGAGGAATCCCTGCTGGCCCACAGCAGCAGCTGCCTCCCACCGCCGCCCTACCCTGTGCCCCAGGGGGGCCCCTGCCCCCTCCGCCAGCTCCCGCTGCCTCTGCGGGCAAGCGAAGGAGACGGGGGAGAAGGAGAGCACCATACGGGCCCCAACTACTGCAGTGATGGCATGTTCTTCAACCTGTACCCATTACGGTGACTGGGTTTAAAAGTCCTCTCTCCCCCCTACTCTGGCTACGGGCCTAATTCTTCATCCCTGTTGCAACACAGATATGAAAGAGCTACCACACTGGTTCCTTCTTCAGCACCTCTTGCAGGCCTCAGGAGGGGCTTCCATACCTGAAGACTTGTCTTTGGTGGGGTTTTTTGGTTTTTAACTGTTACATTTTCCTCCAGTATTTCATTGATCTAATAAAAGGAACCAGGTCTTCTTATAGACTGCCTTGCTACCATTCTGGTTTGGTAGCATTTCAATCCTTCTCAATACTCTGTTTGTTCAAGCCTGGGGGACTGCAGAAGGTGCAGACAGATCATCTCAAGGACTACCACTGTTGTGTGTGCCCCCTTGCACTCTTCCAGCTTCTTCAGGCAATGATCTAAGTCCTTCCACTGCACCTGCCCTGCAAATGTATTGTATAGAATCATCACAGAATGGTTTGGGTTGGAGGGGATCTCCAAAAATCATCTAGTTCCAACCCCCCTGCCATGGGCATGAACGATTTTCACTACACCAAGTTGCCCAAAGCCCCATCCAACCTGGCCTTGAACACTTCCAGTGATGGGGTATCCACAGCTTCTCTGGATAACCCGTTCCTGTGTCTCACCACCTTTGTAAAAAAAAGTTTCCTCCTTAAGTCCAAATTAAACCTACCCTCTTTCAGCTTAAAACTGTTGCTCCTTGTCCTATCACTATGGACCTTCGTAAAAAGTCTTTCTCTGTCTTTCTTATAAGCTCCCTTCTCAGCCTTCCTTCATGGGAGAGGTGTTCCAGCCTCCTAGTCGTCTTCATGGCCCTCCTCTGGACCAGCCCTATCAGGTCCATGACTTTTTTGTGCTGAGAAACCAGTATGACTTTCCTGCATGTCTAGCCTCTTCTCCTCTCTGGACTGAGTTCCAGGGGCCTCTGGACCTCAGTCCTCAGAGGGAGGCACTGGACACATCCCTGCTGCCACCTCTACAAGGAAAAGTTGAGAGATGTCATGTCTGGAGATACATCTTAAGGCTGTTTCCTTTAACCACCAGGAAGGTATAGAGCCTTGGCTTCTCAGGCTGCCCAGATGGCAGTCCTAACCATGCCCTGCCTTTCTCATGGCTCAAGGTGTGCCCCAGTGGCCCAAGGTGAAATAAACCTTTTATTGGGATGAGTCTGGGAGGACAGTGTTACAAAACAAGTGGCAATAAAAACTTCACAGTACCTCAGGCTGTAGTGTATCTTGTGTCCATCAAACAGGTTCAGTCTTATAATTTGTAGGATTTTTTTCTTGTTTTCATCTTTTTAAATTCCTGCTTTTTAAAAATTACTTTGGAATATATTAGTTACTGGAGGAATCACTTTAATTTTGAAGGTTAGAGTTCAGAGACATTTACGTGACAAGAACAGATAATATTTATAGAGTGCTTCAAAATGTTTATTGTGATTTGTGAAACAAGGGATGTGTAGCCATTGTGGAAAAAATCTAAATGTACATCACCAAACGACAGTCTTCTGTTGTATGTGAAAGTTAGTTCACCAAACTTTTATGTAGTCTGTGAGTTAGTCCCATACTAATACCACACTTCATCTTCTTTATGATGATTCTTTGGTTCAGTAACTAGGAAAAGGAAACTTTGATCAAAGGTAATAACAACCTCCACCTCTAAGACAGAAAAAGGGAAATCAACAGGAGCCATAAGCACTTGTGCTTTGGGAAGTGAGTTGCAGGAGGAGGGACAGGCAAGTCCCTGTGTCTCATAGCTGAGATTCCTCTGAAACTGCCAAACCTGTCACACCAGCAAGGGACTGAGCAAGGTATGGACCCTGCCCACTGTCACCCTGCTCTGTCTTATCTCACCTCTCTTCTGAATTCCCTACCTCTCTGCTGCACCACTGCCAGCATCACCTTTCAGCAATGGTACCATATATATGTGTGGCTGGGAGGCTCCTCAGAAATTGCTCCTGCACTGAAGTACTATCATTTCCCTTTACATTCACCAACCTCTTCCTCTGTTTCCAAAAACTTCCAACAAAGGGGATTCGATAACCAATTCCATAACCTGTTCCATGGCTTCACTGTTCCCATACCAACTGTTAGCATTTTTCCCATGTGCCTGTTTTTCTGTCCTTCAGATCAACCATTTCTTCAACTTTTTGAAGATGAATAGCATCCAGTTACTGAGTTTCACTGGCTTCCTAAAGGACTATTGCTATCAAATCTCCCTAAAAGACAATTACTACCAGAACTGTCTTCCTGCCTGAGAAGCAGGGAGCTTTTTGTTGGTTTGCTTTTAAGTCTGAACCCAAGGGTTTCTGAAACAAAACCTATTCCTGCAAGCACAGCTCCACTCAGCACCTACCTGTGGCTGTGCCTTCCTGTTCCTGCAGCTCCTGTGCTCATAAACCTGTGCACCCAGGACTGTCCCACAGTCTGGGGTGACCCCCAGCCCTCATTCATGCAGTGTTCAGTGTATTTCCAAGAAGAACACATTTCAGAAGGACAGGTTATTCCTTTTTAAAAAAGAGGAAACTAAGACATCATGGTTTTTCTAAGGTTAAACACAGAAAAGCTTTCCAGATTTAAAAGCTGCCAGGGTCAGTTTGACCTGGCAGGCAGTTCTGCAAGTCACTGCAAGTGACTTCTGTGCTGGCAGCAACTCCCTCCACTTATGATGCAGACAGCATGGTGGGTCAATATAGTGCCAAATTTATACCGGTTTGGTTCAAAATATGAAGATACCAATCCCACCTTTGGGGGAAAAAGAAAAAAAAAAGGAGGTTTTTTTCAACATATTTGGGATATGTGAAAATGAACTTATATGTGTGACTATTTTAAGCCTCTTTTAACCAGCTCAAAGGTATTCTGCTCAGCTGGATGGTGATGAGAATCAGAGGTGAAAAGTGTCACTAAGATGCATTATCTTCTGCAAATTTTAAGAAAATATAATGAACACTGAGTTAATTCAGGGTAGCTTCATGAAGAAACACCAACTGATATGCGAGGATCCACCCACAGGTAACTCTGAAACCTTCTTCTCTGCAAGGCACAGCTGCAGTAAAATGCTTGGAAGGCAGCAGAGATGCTAGGAGGCCAAGGATGTGGATGATTACACAGGCTAAATGCTTTGTCCTGGCTTATCAGTGCTTCAGATGGCTGTAGCTACTGCCAAAGCTTATGCAAATATCCTTCCATGGCGTGGACGGTCTATACTTGCTGCTTTCCCAAGGTCTTAGCTCTGAAACCACTGGCCTCAATATTTAAGGAATAATTCTTTGGGAGTAATCCTTGCACTTGATCTGAAACAAATGGTTTTTATATAGAAGGGCTCTTCTGAGGCCATCAGAGAACCGCAACAATGTTGCTTGGAACAATATATGAGCCAGGCTGTATCTTACAGAAACACAGCTCCTATGGGGTTGGTTTTTTTGACTCATGAAGCATTTAAAGATGAAATCTAGACCTATAATCAGAAGGAGATATCTTAGTAATACGAGGCAGCAGTTGAACACCTCTGGTTTTTTTAGTGTATATATCTTCAGAATATCATTGTGAGAAAGGGAAAAGCTTCTGTATCAGTCATACAAATGGGCGATGAGATGGCAGAATGGGGAGAGGACCCATGTCTCTTCTGGCCTTCCTCTCCACGGGGCCTCTACTTTTGCATGTGAACAGACTTGCAGGTTAGACTAAGCACAGACAGATGTTTCCATTTCCAACCCCTTGTACGAAGCCCCTGCCCTTTGGCAGACTGATGCTACAAACTGTTTTATATAAACTGCAAGGTTATGGACTGTTTTCTAAAATATGGTCCTAAATGCATTCTCTGTATTTTTAAATGAAACAAGTGTGTCAAGCTGCTGGTGGTAGAAAATACTGCAGCTGAGGAAGCTTTAGGAGATACACTCCAAGTAATTATATAAAAATTCTCTTTCCTTACAGCCTTTGTGAGGTTTACTAATGCAGGTGTCTGGTACGCCTGGAAATTTTGCTCCACTTCTCCTCAATGTAGTCATTTGGGGCTTTCTAACTAATTATGGTAAAGGAGTTAGAATGGGACCATCTAATGTGTTTTATTTTATCGCAAACAAAATGTAGAAGTGGTGCTGTGGTGGATCTCAGCAGGGAATATGGTCTGTCTGTGCCAGGAACAGGCTTTATGTGGCAAGCTGTGAGGACTCAGGGGAGGCAGAAAGGAATGGGAAGGTGGCAGAGTTTAATTAAGAAGAAAAAAAAGAAGACTGCTGGTGTCAGAATAAAAATAGATAAAATCGGTAATCAAAGCAGAGCATTAATAGGATATTGACATTGCACATCTGAACGTCTTAAGCAGCTTTGACCTGGCTCTTGTGCAAGCTATGCAAACTGGTCCTGATTTGATAAAGTGCCCCTCTCCCCTGAGCTGCTGCAGTCCCCAGGCACTACTGAGTTTTTGTCTTTCACAAGGTGGCAGTGCCTCCTTCCCAGGGGCGCCAGAACTACCACCAGGACTGTGAAGCCTCCATTGACTGCCAAATCAATCTGGAGCTCTACACCTTCTATGTGTACCTCAGCATGTCCTACTAGGTTTGACCAGGATGATGCGGCTCTGAAAAACTGTAGGTGAACTTCACCAACGTTGCTCATCTCCTGGAGCAAGAAGGACTCACCATCAATGCAAGAAAACCAGGTTAGGGAGCACTTAAACCTGACACACATAAGTCCATGGGCCCTGATGGGATGCATCCGTGAGTGCTGAGGGAGCTGGCAGGTGTCATTGGGAGGCCACTCTTGATAATCTTTGAAAGGTCATGGTTATTGGTGGAGTTTCCTGAAGACTGGAAGAAAACAATGTCATTTCTGTCTTCAAGGAAAACAAGAATGAAGATCTGGGTAACAACAGGCCAGCCGACCCCACCTTGAAATCTGTGAAGGTGATGGATAAAATCCTCCTGGAAACTGTTTGCAAAAATATGAAAGACTAAAAAGTGTTTGGCACAGTCAGCATGGATTTATGAAGGGGAACTTGCGCTTAGCCAACTTGATAGCCTTCTACAATGAGATGAACAATGGACTTTTTAATCTTGACTTCAGCCAGGCTTTCAGCACTGTCTTCCATAATATCCTCATAGACAAGCTAATGAAGTATGGGCTTGCTAAGTAGATGGTGAGGTGGACTGAAACCTCAGCTGTTCTGTGATTTTGGGAACATTTAGGATCAGCCATAGCTGTTCTCCTACCAGACAGCTGAAGTTTCCAGATGCTTCTGTTTGAATAAGCTATGTACAGCATGGGACATCTGGAAAGTCATCCAAGGGCATGACATACTAGGAACATCTCAGGGCAGCAGAACACGGCTTTTGTGGCCTTGCAGAGAGCAGCATCAGCAATCTGAATGTCACATGCATCCTTTACTCTCCTTGTTGGATTATTTGATGTCTGTGAGCAACACAAGATGATGTCCTGTATGGCAAGTAGTTCCTCAGGTACAGATAGTCTCTTCGAAGAACAGGGCAAGCCAGGAAGGCTTTTGGCCAGCTTTTCACTCTGAGCTCATTCCTTCTGTTTCCAGTTAGTAACTGAGGAAGCAAAACCTCCTTGAAGAGCTTGTCTCAGACAAGTGTTTTTTTCTCAAAACCAGTTATGTCAAGATTCAAACTTCACATCATTTGGCAATCATATCATCTGTGACGTGGTTTAAGTCTTCTGTTACCAAAGGTTGCCCGATCTATTTGTTTTTTTCAAAGACAGATCATAAATAATACAAACCACAATACAAGAGTGTCCTCTTTCCTCGTTGCCTTCTGTGCCTGGTGGAAAATGTAAAGCAAAGGACAAAGCCATATGGCAACTGGGCATCCAGCTCCTTTTTGCTTCTAAAGGAGAGAGCAGATGCCTGTGGCAGGATCAGGTCCCTCACCCCTTTGCCCTCAGCAGAATGTCCATGCCAGGATATGGCAGGGACTGGCTGGTGGGGCCTTCTCCTGCCTGAAACGTCAGGTGAGAAGTGGAGGGGCAACAGCATGCTGGTCTCCTCACATCTGCAGGCTCTCTCCTGGCACGTGTGGGCAACAGGGTGAGCTGGTGGCATCCCAACCTTACACTGGACTCAGGAACCTCCAGCAATCAGTAATGGCTGCCACATGAACAGCTGTGACCAACCCAGTGTCTGTGGATAGTGTAAACATCCAGAATTCCTCTGCTTGAGTCACAGCAAAGAAGAGGCAACTGTGATCCTCACCCCAGCTAGCAGTGGCCCTGAGCAGAGCAGGATCCCTGGAGGCAGGGCCTTCCAAGCTGGCAGCAGAAGCAGCGATACATTTCAGAGGGTAGAAGGGGTGGTTTACATTCACTGCCTCTCAACTTCCTTGATTCCCTGCAGAGAGGAATGGGATTCCCAGTCTGAGAACCTGGGCGTGATGGGACAAGGTGATATATGTATAAATGGCGTAACGGGAGACACACTGACCCCCACACTTGGAGGAAAGTCTAGGGGCAAGAGGAAGGCAGAACAAAAAAAGAATGAGTGTCTGACCTTGGGTTGGGTGAAATATAGGATGAGCAAACAGACACTGGCCGAAGTGAGTTAAAATAAGAAGTAAATTCATGTCTTGCTGGTTTACTCCACTGGAGTCATTGATCCTTATTGGTCTTTGATATGCTAAGTAGAAAACTTCAGGTCAGACTGTAATCCTGCCCTGACCTTCCTGCACTTTTATGCATTAAATCAGCCCTACCAAGAAGGACTGAACTTCCCAGAGGCCTCACTTACCTGGCAAGAGCTACACCTGGAGAAACGAAACCCCAAAGCTGTTCCTCTTTGTGCAGATGGGCATCAGTCTCATCCATGCAGGGGGATGCTGCCTGCATCAGGGCACTGCTGCTTGCTTTCCCTCTCCTGCTCACGTAGCCCAGCAGTGGGCTGGGGGCCACTTTGTCGCGGGGCACTTGGTGCTTGGGAGGCAGTGACCCAGAGTAAAGCCTCAGCCTACACAGCAGCTATGGCTGCTCCCTGCTGGTGGGGGGATTCTTGGCAGAGCACAGGACGACCTGCACAAACCACCACTGTGCCAGGGAAATTGTGGGGAGAGACAGATCAGTGCAGTTAAATACACAAGGCTCACCTGAAGAGTACTACCCAACTACCCGGGCTGCTGGTAACCTGCTCTTCATCTCCTGGACAACAGGATAACCCACCACTAGGAATGGGCAGAGGGAGGTTTTTCCTTCCAGTTCAAGTGAGGTATGTTCCAGTTCTATTTCTATTTTACAGCTCAGTAGTAAATAACAGTTGTACAGCTAATTTAACAGGGAGTTCTGGTGCGGCTTGACCAGGTCTGGCTTAACCGAAGCACTCAGACAAGGCACTCACGGGTTACTTTATTGCAATTATATTAAAACTCTTGCCATGCACCATCCTCCTCTTGAGAACTTCCAGAAAATGCTCCTTCAAAGATACTATCTCGTGTACAGCTTAACCTTGCTCCCTCCCAGTGCCTTGTGGAGCCTTTCTTCTTGGAGTGGAGGAGATTTGCCTGACTGTTAAATTACCATGTTGACTGTTAACTCCTTTACCCACAGCAATACTACCGAATGTGTGGAAGAAAGGTTTATCTTCAGCCAGATGAAACTACTCTCTAGATTTATGATTTGCATGAGAAGCCCTCTCAAAAACACATCTGTGGCATTCCTGTGGTGTGTCTGTGAGCTCCAGCACCCAGCACCCAGCTCCCAGCACTGGCTGCAGGCAGGCAAGAGCACTGCTCTGCAGTGCAGCAGCCAAGCTGCGGTGGCTTTGGCTGCTTGGTGAGGCTGCAGACTCTCCACGCAGCAGAGATGAGGCATCTTGCTGTCAATGGGTAGCACTCAGCCTCCCCGCCAGGTTGTCCTTCTGCATTCCCTGATCTCGCCCTGCCCCGTGATAAAGCACGTCATTTGCTCTTTCCTGTAAAACTGATGCTTTCTCAAAAGGTCCTTCCCCGTTGCCAACAGAGTGCTTCAGTATTTTTAAGTAGCTGGTCTCTCAAAAGCCCTATTCCAGTAAGAGAAGAAAACCTCATTACACAGCAAAAATCTTGAAGTTTTTTCTATGTAGATCCTTTTAACACTGTCAGTGGGTTTTTCTCAGCCACACACATCTCCTCTGAAAGTGTTACAGCTATTCTTCTCCAAGCCTGATCACTCCTTCATCCTGGCAATATAGTGTCCCATATTCCAGCCAGCCTCCTCCCTCCCTCCTGCCATTGCACACAGTGGTTTCACGTTTTTCCCACACTTATTCTCGGAGGTTAATTTCACTTAAAAAGCTCATTCAGAACTTCCACCTACTTGATTAAAACCACGGCAGAAATTGCAAAGCTGGGTCTTGGCTTCCTCTGCTGCTCTCCCATGTGAATTCATTGGGGTCTAATAATGGAACAGTACAAAAAACTATGAAAGTATGTCATGGTTTAATCTCAGCTGGCAACCAAATGCCTCACAGCCCTTTGCTAGCTCCTCCTCTCTCCCAGTGGGATGGGGAGGAGAAGTGAAAAAAAAGTAAAACTCATGGGTTGAGATAACAACAGTTTAATAGATAAAGTAAAATATAATAATAACAATAATAAAATATAACAATGGTAATGAAAAGGACTATAATGAAGCGAGGTAAAATCCAATACAAAACAAGTGATGCACAGTGCCATTGCTTACCACTTGCTGATGCCTGAGCAGCTATCTGCCCCTGCTGACCAACTCCTCCCAGTTTATATACTGAGTATGATGGTCTATTGTAGGAAATATCCCTTCGGCTAGTTTGGGTCAGCTGTCCTTGCCATGCTCCCTCCTACCTTCTTGTGCTCCTGTGCACTAGCAAAACATGAGAAGTTGAAAAGTCCTCGATTTCCTAGCAACAACTGAAAACATCAGTATGTTATCAACATTCTTCTCATACTGAATCCCAAACATGGCACTATTTTAGCTACTAAGAAGGAAAATTAGCTCTATCCCAGCCTAAACCAGGACAAAGTACTATAAAAATCATTTGTGATGATAGGAAAACTGACAATAGACATCATATGGCAGGCTTTCTCTCCATGGACATACTAGCAATGTCTCGTTCTACCCATCATCTACTTCCAGCAAACCCATTGGAACTTGGTATAATCGGTTCCTCTGTCAAATTTATTTGGAAACCAGTCAGTGAGTTCAAAAGTTATTGGTGGAAATGTTCAGGCTGACAAGATAACTGCTTAATACTTCATTTTATTAGGGAACTGGCTAAGAATTAATCTGCAGCAGTTATAGGGCTTGGAACCCAGGCCAGCTCATTGGAGGATGAGGGCAGCACAGGCATGTTTGCTGCTGTAGGTAGTTGTTATCCAGGTAAGCTATAAAATGTGATCTTTTTTATCCAAACAGTCTCTTAGTCTCCATGATGACTATAACTTTACAGCTGTTATCCCATCATAGTCCTGTTGATAAATATAGATAAAGACTGAGTAAAAGTCCCATTTTACCCTATCCTAATGTTGCAGGTTGACTGCACCTGTTTAGTAGGCAAAGACTTATGGGAACTTGGAATTACCTCCACAGAGCCCAGTTCCTTCATATGATTGGGTCTGCCTGTGTAACTATAACATATCTCTTCCTCCAATTCAGAAGCAAAAGTCTTCCTCTCTGTCTGGCTCTTGCCCATTCAAGGAATCAAGCCTGCTCCCAGGCCTGGGTTTCAAGAAAACTTCAGAACAACATGAGAGAAAGCTTAAGCTCACACATATGTTCACGTAGGCCAAGATCACTTCTATGTGAAATGTGGGTGGTTTGGGCATAGCTACAGTCAGGATTGCCACGCCAGGTTCTCCACCATTAACCCCAAATGCCTCATGTAGCAGGCATAGAGCCAGTGCCAGGGAGACAGGTCAGCCAGCATCCTCCCCAGAACAGCCCAGACTCCTGCCCAGTGAGAGAGCAAGCCCCACTGCTTGGGCTGTCCCCACAACTGAGACTGCTCCATCCACACCCCAGGACAAGTAGAGTAGAAAGATGTAGTTTGCATCACGCAGACGCTGCCCAAATCAGTAGGTGTACTCTACACGTTTCTGAAACACAAGGGCTCTGGAAAAACTTGCAGTCTGCTACTTTTATCCACATTTTCAACCTTTCATCACTCTAATACCTCTGTATTTTAGTAGTCCTGAAGTAGCACAGCAGGGCAAAGAGTGCTAAATCGAAGGAGAGCACAGCGACTAGTTCTCTTGGGATCTTTTGGAAAACCTTAACTCAGACTTGACTGTAAAACTGGGGTTAACAGTAATCTTTTCTCTGTTCATATGCTGCAAGTTTAAAACCTTGTTCAAGTTACGATTGTTCTGTAGCAAACCATCTTCCAGGCCTGAGGAGAAGCAGAAATGCAGTAAGAATAGCACAAGATGATCAGGAACACTGCTGTGCCGTGCTCAGTAATCACCAGCTGATTAACAGTGCACCCTGTCTTTTTCTTAATTATTATTTCTGTGAACACCAGTAACCACAGGCTGACAATGCACTGTATGATTCTGGTCTCGTGAAAGACTCTGGAAGTCTTTCAAGAGGAAAGAAGAAAAACTTGATTCACTGCGTTGCACATACCCAGACAAATATTCATCTTATCATCAGATTACTTTTTGTGGTGGTTTTTCAGGTTCTACAGACTTTGTTGGGGTTTTATGTGAAATGTTTAAAAAGGCACACTTCTTAAAGAGGGAGCAGGTTCCAGACAAAACTGAGAGCAACTGCTTTGTCAGCTGCTGTGAAAGTTAACCCCCTCCCATCTTCCCATTTTATCACCACTGGGAAATATATCTGACTATAATATCCAAGTTTATTTTTCCCAGACTCTACTTTCCAGATCACCGTCATCTGTCTAGACACTGTCAATTACTAATATGTGTACTCAAGGTGAGTTTAAGGGTACTCAATATTTTCTTCTCCATGGGATTGAATTTCCAGGCAGCACGGAACCAACCCACTATATTCACATTTGTCATTTAAGGCAGATGTCTCATTATCCAACAAATTAAAGACCTTTGAATTGCTTTTTACTGAAACCAAAGTACAGAAGTTGTGGGAAGTACCCTGGATTTCAAAGGTCTTCTGGAAGGTTTTATAATAGGAACAATCTTTTCTTTGGGTATCCTCCTCAACCCCCGAAAAAGTCAGTGAGGTGTGGGAAGCAAGGTTCAGCTGAAACGGCCTGTGAGTTAACACTGCTTACTCTAAAGAGCAAATGGGAAAGCTTTTGAGGAGCAGTCAGATTGATGATACCCCTCCCTATATTAATCTGTACAGGGAACAATTCGGTTGTGCCAAAAAAAGGAACATTTACACTTAGCTGGGCCTTTCTGCACAGGCAGGTTACAGAGCACCGGTCAGCAATCCCCAGGAGGTGCAGAGCCAGCTCTGCAGGCACTGGTGCAGATGCCAGGCAGCTCAGGACCAAGCAGTTTCATTCTGCAAATTGTGTCAGACACGGTGGCAAAAAGACTAAGTTCTGTCTACACTTTGGTCTCCAGCACTACTGCTCTTGGAGGAGGTGCCATGACCATTGGGATAGATCAGCTAGGGAAAAAAACACCAACCAGAACTCCTGATATATATACTCTTAATGAAAATGGATTGTAACTGATTATTACTTTCATATATGTTTATCAAATTTCCTTTATAATACAAAGAGATTTGTGCCTTTTCCTCTACACTAAGCCACTGAATCCCATTCCTCACTAACCCTGAGGCATCTACTCCCTGAGCTGTCTTAAAATCCAAGTCAGCTGTTTGTGCGACCATAGCTCAAGTCAGGAGGTGAGGACGCTGGGCTTTAGAGAAAAAAGGACCAATATTTTGTATTTGCTTTGCTGTGGCTTGGTTTTGTTTGGGTTTTTGGTTGGGTGGTTGGTTTGGTTTTGTTTTTCTGTTTGTTTTGGTTTGGCTTTTTGGACTTGTTTTTGGTTTTGTTTTCGTTGTTGTTTTTTAAATGTGCAACTGAGAACCAACAAAAATTAACATCCCTATAAATAGATCTTAATTGGCCAGCCCAGGTTAATAAACACTGAAGTGTGAAGTACTAGGCCTAAACCCAATTTCTTAGCAGTGTAGGAAGGAGGTTCCTGAACTCCCCCTGCTGTGAGACACCCCTGCAGTATCTTCTTAAAAATATGAGAAAGGTTTGCTCCTTTTTCTTCCCAAAGACAGCAGGTGGTGCAACATGAAAGCTTGGGGGAGATCTGCACAGAAGATAAATACACTTTCAGCTCATGGGTTCACCTGTCTCCTCTAGCTGAGGTACTCCATTCACATCCACCTTACCTTATGTCCTTATGGAGTTTCTGGGGAGACAGTCAGTCTTCCTTATTAAAGCTGTTCTACAACAAAGAGATTCACTGTACATACTGCAGGACAGGATGACCAAGCCCCCCCAAAAGCATGTCTGCTGGGTCCTGGTTAGGGCCAGCAACCTTGCCCTAGCAAATAGACTCTGAACAGAGCAGGGCATAAACTGAAACGATGACTGCTGCTTTGGGAACAGATGTTCTCCAAGTGACAGTGGTCAAAAGACACACTTCTTTTCAGCGCATCATCCTTTGTCATACAAGGATGTTCCTTCTTCACATATTGGCTGCTTCAGATCCCATTTGCAGGCTGTCCTCTTGGAGTCTGAGAAGCAAACTTAGGACTGAAGTCCTTGGCAGGGGTGTTGGACTAGGTATCTCCAGAGGTCTGTCCAATCCCTATCGTTCTGTGATTCTGTGAAGGTTCCATTCTGAGATTCAAATAATAAAAGTCCCTTTGAAGAACTGGCCTTTCTGTTTATTCCCATTCAGTTGTGTTATCATGGACATTTGACTAGTGCAGAAACCTCAGAAGCTGAACACTTGGCAGACTGAACATAAACTGCTGCGTGTTGCTTTTTTTTTATTTTTTTTTTATTTTTTCTGGAATGTTCTCAAATTTTAAATAAGCTGTAGGGAGAAATAAATGTACTTAGCTTATTAAGTGCAAAAGAAAACCTCAAACTGTGGCATGCCACCTAATGGCAGAACAGCAACATTGCATATTGGTACCAGTAAACACACATCAGGAAGCCAGATCCCAAAGCTCTTGTTTATTCCTAAACTGCAACACCCTGCAGCCCTAGTGCTACTCTGGAGGAAAAAAAAAAGAAAAATCAATCAAGCAAATTCCTTTGCAAAAAGATGTTCACAAACTAAACGAGGGAGAACTTCTGTTTGGGCAACTTTAGCAGTCTCTTACCATTATATTGAAGCAGAATTAATGAAATTTGCTCCAGGTGTAAATTCAGCATGGAAATATGTAGGAGTCACAGTGCTGTACGTATCTTCTCAACGGAAAATTCATTGATTCAGAAATAAACCATGGAAAAAATATCTACTCCTCTTGGCTTCCCACAGTAAAGAATAATTTAATTTGGCAGGATTTACTGTCCTACTTTTCTTAGTTCTGCATCATATCCAGCTACTCATAGAACATTCTGAGGCTAAATTAATCAACGTGCTGCAGACATCTTCAAAAGATGTCAGAACACCTGCAGTTGGCAAGGTAGGGAAGGCTGTCAACCCTAAAAGACGCAGGAATATTGTCTTCAGAAGCAGGTGTGTTTCATGATTTTTTCCCTATTCATACCCTGAATAGGTGTTCCATGAAAACCACAGTATACTGTAATTTTAACACCTGTCTCTTACTGCCTGGAATGACAGGTACTCACTGACGTGATGCATCTGGACCCTTTCAAATAGGCTATGCTACCAGAGCTGAAAGCAGCTTCAGCTAAGAGTGAATGCCACTTTTATACATCCCAAACAGTTCCATTCAGTAACACAGACTCCAGTTTCTCTTCCAAATCCTTTGTTTCAGCCACATTACCTAGGACTTGTGGTTTTAAGAATTACTTTACAGACTCAGGAACTATACTCTGGACAAGAGAGAGGTAAGGCAAAGCACCAACTTCCTTTTAAGCAAACAATTACGCAAGTCATTTTATTAAGAAAGCTGCTAGGCTTAGCATAAAGGACAAGGCTTGAATGAGGACCGAGTGACTATCAAATGGAGGTCTTTGATTTCTTCAGAGGTGCTACTAATACTAAATAACATATGTGAGTTCCTGAAATCCAAACTGTTTTACAAATGTATATAAGCTTTTATATTTTTCTCATCTTGGACGGTAGAAAAGACAAAAGGGGAAAGCACCTCATTAGTTCAACCTTTTAAATTCTGACCAAAGTTTCCAAATAAACCGGCTGGCACACACTCCAAAGGAATTTTCTTGGATTAAAAAAAAAAAAAGAAATCAAACTGGACTCTAATGTTTTCTTGCTTAAAACAAAGAACTTTGGGTCAACACCATGTTCTTGAAATTCTGACCAGCTTGGTTCACGGTTACTGAGTGAATCAGGAGCTGAACTCAGCAGTTGGAAACCATCTACTGATGGTCCTTTGCTCAGAGAGCTGCATCACACTGTCTCTACTTCCTCCCCCCATCTACAGCTCAGAAACACACACAAAGGTTTAACTGGTGCTAATCTCCCATTTGATCATCTGAGCATCTACTCTCCACAAAGCTGTCCACTCTGCTGTCTTTAATCCAATGCATAAAAGAGATCTACAGCTCTGGGAACCATGTTTCTGTCACCTCTTGCCCTCGTGCCATTTTTATAAGTGAACTTGTCTCAACTCGTACAATAAACTCTTGGGGAAAAGGACTGCATAGGCGTATACCTTATTCTTATATTTAAGTTACTAATGTAATTCGTAAAGGACAGTTTCCCAGTAGCAAACTACTTATACCAGCTAATGTCTTTACACGGTAATTGAAAGGACAACAAAGTTAAATTGTAAGAACACAGAGCCTCTAGCAATTAAAACCTTGGACTGTTGAAAATCACCAGATAGAATGGAGAGCAACTAGTCCCCATTTCTTTGCTGAAACAAGTACTATTTTAATAGCAGCACGTGAACAGACAGCAGCAGTATTTGGTGATAAACCATTGCAAAAGACAAAACTCTCTCAACTTTCCTCTATCTCTAAATGCAGAGTAACAAACATATTGATCACAGCTCAGTCTCACGGATATAAGGCTCACATAATTTTCTCGGTGAATGAGTATTTCATATAATCCTAAAATAATCATTGCCTGAGACTTGTGCTGAATCAACACCTCAGTTAGTAAGAGGAACATCATCTAGCTTTTCCTTTACACCCAGAGAGTATTGCAAGCACGTGGCCAAGGCAAGAAAAAATAAAAGCTCGGAAGAAGCCCGTAAGTCTTGGTATGAAAAGAGCTTTGAACTGAAAAGTTCTTCTAACTTGGTTACTGGACAAAACTAGACCTAAACAAATAACGGGTATCATCTTATTCCTGGGACAAAACTTGGACATTTCTCAGCAGGTAGAATCAGATCCTTATCTTTCACCCTCAACAAAAGTGTAGGCAACTAACATCTTTCCCTGTTTACAAACTTGGCAATACTTCAAAATATGAAGCTGATATTCTAAGCAATTGTTTTTCCCTTCAGCAATAAGAACACAATGCACTCCTTATTAAACGTTCTGTTCTATGATGTAATAGTGCAACTGCAGTCTAAAGGCCACAGGCCACAGAAGGGCTGTAGGCAGCTAGAAAAAGCATGAAGTTTCAGATATACACATCCTCACTCAGAACTCATGAAAGCTTCTCCCCTTTTATCAGATATGTAAGTAATATAATAAAAAGTCATTAAGAGGCTAATTCTATCTTCAGTCTGGCCTAGCATATGGTTTATGCAGAGAACTCCTAAATAATCACCTATAACTGTACGGAAATAATGATTTCTTGGCAAAATAAGAAATTCCAAGGGATTGCATGTTTGAAATCATGATTTATTGATGTATTTTTAATCATTTAGCTCCTTGCAAAGATACACTTTATAAATTATGGAACAAGTATAGTTCTTTCCACAGCTTTCACATTTTAGTCCTCAAGTCCAGGTCAGTATTTTGAAATGAGATGTTCAAAGGTCAATTATGCAAAACGGCTTAAAAAAAAACTACACTAAAAAGCTTCAGTTCTTTCAGAATCCAAGATACACACATAGGAAGCGGCATTACAGCGTCTGCACTACACCCCCAAGCGCTATATGCAGGAGAAGCGGCGTACAGCACCCGCACCAAACCCCAAGGTACACTTCATGGTTAGCAGTACACAGCACCCGAACATCTACAGCAGCCTCAAATTTTATCTTAGTACAACAAACGCTCAAAGGGTTTACAGCATCTGTAGCAAGGTTAGGTGAAGGGTTGTAACACATGACAACCGTGTCACAAGGGAGCCCTGCCTACCTGTGCATTCACACCCGGCCAATGCACAAGCAGCACACACCAGCATTTCACCGCTGCACCGTGACACTTGCCAAAGCAGAGCCACGTGCTCTGCAAGCTCATCCTACAGTGCAGGGGAACGACTCGCTGCTCGCGTCCCCCTGCCCTTCGTGCCCATCCTGTGGAGAAGGCAGGCTCCACTGAACTTCTGTCAAGATCAAATCATTTATGACCAACTGCACTGGTGGGGATGTACCTCTGAGGTTAAATTTTAAGCTTGCTTGCCCTTGATTGTTTTTTCCTTAAGATTGATGTTGACAAAATGCCAGATCTTAAAGGCAAACAAAGTAAGTTTAATTTAAAGAAAACATTTATTTGAAGTTCTTTTAAATCACACAGATTAACAGATATAAGACAACCTTCTCCCCTTCATATTTCAAGCCTTCAGAGACCACTGTCCCGTGGACAGTGAAATTTTCCTTTAACAATTCCTTTTGGACAAACAAGTGTCCAGGCAGATGAAGACTCACATTTTAAGCAGACTGATTTATAAAATCTGTTTAAAAAATACCCCAACAAACCAAACCAAACAACAAAACTTTGTTATCAAACTCTTGTCACAAAGTAAAGGTGTTTAATACTCATAAGCTTGATCTCAAAATAAAACCCCAGCCATTCACAGTCAAATTAAAACATACTGCCTTCAAAAAATTCTCCAGAATTTTAAAATGTTCCAAATATATACACATTTATAACTTAAGTGCTCATTAGCTACAACCTTTCATTCATGCAAGAGTTGTGAGAGGAGAAGGTGTTTCTTAGAGCGGCTTTTCTGAAAATGCAGTAAAACTCTTCACTCGTGCAAAGAACAGAGGGGTGTACATCTTGTCAATGTCGAAAGTTGTAACAGCTGTCTCGCCAGTCGACCTGCACAGAGTGGTGTAAAAGTTACCTTAGACACAAGTGGCTGTTGCTGTCCCTCAGCAATGCAATCGCGTCCCACACTACAGAGTGGGCACCAAACCACAACTGCAATGTGTCTTTTGCACTGCCTCGTTCCGAAAGCATTTGAATGTTGGCTGAATCCCACTGTGGAGAATACACTTCTGTTTTAATAGCAAAGAAACCACTTTCCCCTTTTGTTCTTATTATTAGCTCCAAGACTGAAAACGGCACAGGATGCCACGCAAGTCACCGTATTAATACTGAAGTAGAAAAATCCCCTGTAATTTGTTCCACTTAGAACCCTAGCATAGGTCCTCCTAGCTGTGTTTTATACTCATCTTTACTCTGGTTTCAAAAGGATACCACCATACTGCAAGATACAGAACCTGAGCAGTACAAAAACTTCAGGCTGAAAAGAATGTGATACTGTCACTTCCTTCATAAATTAGGTATGAAAATATTAGCTTTTATAAAAGCAATTATTCTGTTTATGGAAGTTACCTCTACTCCCAACCACCGGCAGTTTATTTCCTAGATTTTATACTGAATATAGAGATTACAAAGACTGGAAGACAAGGCCTAAATCCACCCTAAATGCCAACGTCAAACATCTGGACAGGCAAACTGCCAGGAATTTAGTGTCAGGTGCAATAAAAGTGGCTATGGCTCTTGTTTTTTTAGTGATCAGAACAGCCGGCCATGTGCCCATATTTTGCACTGCTGGTTTATACAGTCTGTGTTTCAGTTCTCACATAATGGGTGCAGACATTTCTAGCTTGCACATCCACAGAGGAAAAAAAAAAATACACCTTAACAAATGTATGTTTTCCACACCCTTTTACCAGCACCACACTGAGTCATTCAACCCTGATTCAGTTCTGAAATCATTCAAACATTGTGCATAAATCCTATAAACAGCTTAAAATACTGCAGTTCTACCACTAAGGAAGCTTCCCGTACAGTTATAAAAAGTGACTACTGTCTTGGCAATTCTTTAAGTTTATTATGATCTATCAAATCAGGGCCAGTTACTGTTTTCAAGTCATTTTGTTAAAGCCTCGTAAGTCTGTACATCTTCTGTACTTAGTACCAGCCAAACTCATGTCACCTGTGTTTCAGTAGTTAAGTGTATCATTCTTTGCTATTATTCTTCATTTACTTACTTGTAAGTTATGTGACAGGAATGATGGATCCAGACAAGTTTGTTGAACCTCTGGCGCCCACTGGAGCACAACTGTAGTCCTACATGAAAACTATGATCTGTTTCTTGTGCAGGAACACGGCGGAAATACCTGTATTTGTTGTAGTCGATTGGTTTCTGTACAAATTAAAAGGAAGTTTCGTGACCGACAAAGAACATGTTGTCCAACTACTTATCCTGATGCCTAAGTAACTGTGAGGACAGATTGTTAAATTCTCATATTTAAAAGCAAGTACTGGCATCCCTTGAAAATACATCAATTTAGATGTTAATCATGGAAGATGTTTTCACAGAAAGTAAGGCAAGTGTAGAGGACACCACCCAAACTATGCAGACTCACTATAAAGTAATGTAACACTTCTAACTCTTCACAAGTTTCTCTTGACGGACATTTCATTAATCAGAATTTTTTTTGATTCAAATAAGTTGACCAAATCACAGTTCAATTAATGAAAACTGCTTATTTAGGTTTATTTAATGCTGTGAAAGACAACTGCACAGTCTAAACTGAACTCAGAAAATCACCTCTTTCTTCTGTTAGTTCACACTATGAACACAAACTATCTAATAGCACCACACATGGCAATTACACAATCACAGAATCATGGAATATTAATGGTTGGAAGGGACCTCGAAAGATCATCTAGTCCAACCCCCTGCCAGAGCAGGACCACCTAGAGCAGGTCAGACAGGAACGCATCCAGGCGGGTTTTAAATGTCTCCAGAGAAGGAGACTCCACAACCCCTCTGGGCAGCCTGTTCCAGTGCTCTGTCACCCTCACAGTGAAAAAGTTTTTCCTTATGTTTTTGTGGAACCTCTTATGCTCCAGCTTACACTCACTGCCCCTTGTCCTATCATTGGATATAACAGAGAAGAGCCTGGCTCCATCCTCCTGACACTCGCCCTTTACATAAACATTAATGAGGTCAACCCTCAGTCTCCTCCAAGCTAAAGAGACCCAGCTCCCTCAGCCTTTCCTCATAAGGGAGATGCTGCACTCCCTTAATCATCTTTGTGGCTCTGCACTGGACTCTTTCAAGGAGTTCCCTGTCCTTCTTGAACTGAGGGGCCCAGAACTGGACACAATATTCCATACGTGGCCTCACCAGGGGAGAGTAGAGGGCGAGGAGAACCATTCTTGACCTAAATTAATCCTAAGGCTGAGAACTGTTGCTCAATTTGAACCAGGTGTTTATCTGCCTTAACAAAAAGATTATTACAGATCTGGGAGAGAAAGGTAAGATAAATAATCATGCTTATTTATATTTTATTTTTAAATTACTTGAAAAATGAAATTAATTTTTTAGTCCTCTACTGTAATGCAAATCTTCAGATGCCTTTACATATTCAGTCTGAGAAATAACTTTTCTAAAAAGCCTGCTCCTTAAACTATTGTTCCTATATTTTGCAACCTACCTCTTCCTTTTTCTTCATTATTACAGCAAATACTTTGGTTTGATTGTCTGTTTCCTGGGAAAGGCGATAATGGCCAAGCAAGATTGCATCCGTTCTGGAAGGTTAAGAGGAGGACGGTGTCAAGGACAGAAAAGTATTCTCTGCCTCAAAAGACTGATGCACTTATAATAAAAATCTCAGCAATGAAAAGATGACTGACTGCATATCATAATCAAGGAAACTAATTTTTATTTCCATTCAGTAAAGTACCAGGCTCACTGATGATACGAAATTATGCAAACATTTTGGAAGGCTGCTTTTAATTTTCCCAGGCAGGACAGTAAAGATTAAGTTAGTCACTTCTACCCAGTCTACTGTTAAGTATTTTCAGACTTCTGGTGAACAGCTCAAACTTGAAGTTGCAAAAGACTGTGTATGCTTTTAACAAGTTTATGAAAACATCAAAAAGAAATCAAGTAATAGTTCAGTCATATCCCAACAAAATCCTCAATTCCCTTCAAACAGTAAAGGAAGTGTGAGAAGGCAGTCAGTTAGAATGGTATCTTTAAAAGCATCCTAAAGCACCAAGCTAACAGCATGTACTCTTCCATCTACTTCCTTTAGAAGTTTAAAATCAACCTGTAAAAGAAATCTAATTACAGTATCGGGACTTAAAGTTATCTTTGCATAAAAACCAACACTTTTTGTAGTTCTCAAAGGAGAACTATAAATATCTATTACACAATGTAAATAACTCTTGCTTTGCTAATCCAGGGTATAGAATCTGAGACAAAAGTAAATAGAAAATGCCAGGTAAAAGCAAGATGAAAACTGTAGAGACAAATATTTTATTTCAATAACCTTGTATTTTTAGTCCGTAAGCGAGGAACTATAGATTGAGGATCTTCAGGAGTTGTTAGCATCATAACTTGACCATCTGGAAAGAATCTCAAATACCTGCAAAATATAAATACACGATACAAACCTAGAAAACATATCCTTTTTTGGTTGTGGTTTTGTTTTGTTTTAAATCACAGGATGTTTCCCAGAAGGATACAGAACTTAATAGGTAACAGGATTTGAAAACACATTTCTTCATACATGATAGAACAGAAAAAAAAGAGAGATCAGAAATCAAAAGAAGAGTTTTGAACATTCAAAGATTTAAATTACAAAGAGTTACAAAGAAGGGCAGAAATTGAGGAGTTTTGTCACCTCTAATCAAAGCAAGAAGGCTACCATGGAATCAGAGCTGATCTCAAGGTAGTTTTTGCATTCCTAGCATTGACTGAGACAAATGCAACAAAATCTTAATTAAAGTATCAGTGTAGAATGGACAGCGTCATATGGGCTTTTTTAGACTCTGGTACCTGACCAATTTCTACAGTACTCCGATACTGCACTGCTGTTTATGAGACTATAGAAGTAGCCATGAGATTCAATGACTTCTATTAACAGTTTCCAGCCTCAAAAGGGACAGCAGAATGGAACAATAAATACTGGGAACAGCAAGATGAAGAACAGAGGAAAAAAGGGCTGAGGAAACAAATGGCAAGGTATTTACATCAAGCTGAGAAAGCCCAGCCTCTCTATTATCTACAGTTGGTTACAAGTAAGTTAAAAGACAAGTCTTCTATCATCACTTGTTTTCCCTTTGCTGACAACAATTATATCAGAAATGTAAAGCAAAAGTGATTTATGGAAAGAAATCTGTGGATGAGTATTACTGCTGTTACTGTTTAAGTTTTACCCACGTAACATAACTTGTTTCTAAGCCCATCTCTCATGACCATAATAAATCCTGTTTCTTAAGACCCATTCTCAAAAAATATACACAGCTTTACCACACTGTAGTCATTCCAGTGAGTTTTACAGAATGGTTAATGTTTGTGGTATCAAGGGCTGGATTTAAAGAACTTAAAAGAGAGAAACATTTCACTCACTCATTGTACTACAGTTCTACCTGTAATATTCCACTTGGTGCCACGCTCTATAGAAACCATCAAGAGACTGTTCTCCTTGACGTATGTATTTTGTCTTGCTGACATATACACCTACAGGAAAGGAAGACATAAGGATACAAACAAAAATTAGTACATAAAATATTTAAGATGAAAAAAACATAATTTAAAACTTTTGAGCTTACTTTTGTTACTTAGTTTTTGTTACTTTATTTTTCTAAGGGAAGTGTGCTGCCTCCCCAGGGCCCGAGTTAAGTACACAGTAAGAAAGCTTCCTACCATGGGACAGCTCATGGATTATTATCCACTACTAACCTTCCAGGTAGGCAGTGATAAACTTGGAAGAAGAAAACTGAAGGCTATCAAGAAAGACTTCAGGGCCCTGGGTCACCTCATCAAGGGAGTGGGACCACAGACAGTGTTTTCCTCTCTCATCCTAGTTGCAGAGTCCAACCCAGAAAGACTGAGGAGGACCCACCAGATTAATTCTTGGCTTTGAGCCTGGTGCCACCATCAGGACTTTGGGTTTTTTGACCATGGGTCAATCTACATGATGTCTTGCCTGCTAGCAGCAGATGGGGTACATCTGTCCCAAAGAGGGAGAAGAATTTTATCACAGGAGTTGGCAGGGCTCATTGACAGAGCTTTAAACTAGATTTGAAGGGTGAAAGGGGAAAAACCAGGCTTGCTGGAGACAAGCCTGGGATGTTTGTGGGATGGTTTACCAGCTCCACTGCTATCTCAGGGGTCACAGGGGACAGTGAGCCATGTGATTGGGAAGACAAAAGAGCTATAGATGAGCCAGGACTCACAGTAGTGCCTGAGAATGATCAAGTAGGGACTAGACCTTTCCCATACAAGAAGGTGCATCACCTAAAATGCATCTATGCCAATGCACACAGCATGGGCAATAAGCAGGAAGAGCTTGAAGCTATCATCCAGCAGGAAAACCATGATGTAATTGCCCTTTTGGAAACATGGTGGGATGAATCTTGTAACTGGAGTGCTGTGTTGGATGGCTATAGACTCTTCAGAAAAGACAGGCACAGAAAAAGAGGTGGTGGTGTGGCCCTGTATGTTCCGGAAGGTCTCAACTATCTTGAGCATGATGATGATGGTGATGATAGGGTTGAATGCTTATGGGTAAGAATGAGGAGGAAGGCTAACAAGGCAGATGTCATGGTAGAGGTCTGTTATAGACCACCCAATCAGGATGAAGAGGTTGATGAAGTGTTCTACAGGTGGCTAGGTAAGGTCTCAGAATTGCTAGCCCTTGTTCTTGTGGGGGACTTCAACTTACCAGATGTCTGTTGGAAATACAATACAGAAGACAGGAAGCAGTCACGGAGATTCTTGGAGTGTGTGGAAGATAACTTCCTAACACAACTGGTGACTAAGCCAACTAAGGAAGGCTCTCTACTAGACCTCCTGTTTGTGAACAGAGAAAGACCAGTGGGAGATGTGAAGGTTGGTGTCCTTCTTGGGCAAAGCCACCATGAGATGGTGGAGTTTTCAGTTCTTAGGGAAGTAAGGAAGGAGGTCAACAGAACTACCTCCTTGGACTTCCAGAAGGCAGACTTTGACATGTTTAGGAGATTGGTTGATGGCATCCCTTGGGAGGTAACCCTCAAGAACAAAGGAGTCCAGGAAGGCTGAGACATTCCTCAAGAGGGAAATCCTCAAGGCACAGGAACTAGCTGTCCCTGTGTACCATAAAACAAGCTGGTGCAGTAGAAGACTGGCCTGGCTAAACAGAGAGCTTTGGGCAGAACTCAGGAAGGAAAGTCTACTGGCTATGGAAGAAGGGGCAGGCAACTCAGGAAGATTCCAAGGTTGTTGCAAGGTTATGTAGGGAGAAAATTAGAATGGCCAAATCTCAGATAGAACTTAATCTGGCCAGCATCATTAAAGATAATAAAAAGTGTTTCCATAAATACATTAACAGTAAAAGAAGGGCTAAGGAGAAACCCTACCCTCTACTAGATGCGGGAGGGAACCTTGTGACCAAGGACAAGGAAACGGCTGAGCTGCTGAGTGCCCAATTTGCCTCAGTTTTTGTCAGCAACGCCAGTTGCTACCTGAGGGTCCAGATCCCTGAACTGGAAGATGGGGATGGGGAGCAGAATGCAGCCCCCATAATCCAGGGGGAAATGATCAGTGACCTGTAGTGCCACACAGATGTGCACAAGTCTATGGGACTGGATGGGATCCACCCATGGGTACTAAAGGAGCTGGCAGAAGTGCTCACCAAGCCACTCTCCGTTATTTATCAACAGTCCTGGCTAACCGGGGAGGTCCCAGTTGACTGGAAGCTAGCAAATGTGATGCCCATCTACAAGAATGGCTGAAAGGATGATCCTGGGAAGTACAGACCTGTCAGTCTGACCTCAGTGCCAGGGAAGGTTATGGAGCAGGTCATCTTGAGTGCCATCACATGGCCCAAAACAAGACAAGCAGGTGATCGGCCCCAGTCGGCAGGGGTTTACGAAAGACAGATCCTGCCTGACTAACCTGATCCCCTTCTACAACAAGGTGACCTG
>WTSP01005944.1:0-20126 GCA_025331215.1 Actenoides lindsayi | reverse complement strand
AAAAAGAAGAAGAAGGAGCGAGAGCGGGGGGGGAGGGGGGAACCAGGGGGAAAAAGAAAAAGAAAGGAAAAAACAAAGGTATTTGCTGACTGACAAGAGAAATGTGAAGAGTTTACAGACTGCCCCTAGGAGATCTAAGAGAAAGCACTTGTCTGGCCAGAGGGGCCTGGACAGTACTGTAACATCTGGACAAAACCACTATTGACTGCAGCCTTGAAAAGCAGCATCCTGCAGAGTCCTGATAGCAGGGAGCTGGGGAGGGTGAGAGGAAAAATATTTCAGAGCAGTTCCAGGGCTGCAAAATGATGATGAGACTGAAACAGAGAAAGTCTACTGAGTCATGACTTAGAAGCTCCAAAAGTTTTTTTAAGGTCTGAGTTCACAAAGGCCTGATTTTGGACACCTGAAAGTTTAAAATTTCAGGTTTTGCTTTGTTTTGGCATGTTTGGTTTTTTCAACAAACTGAAAATTATTCTAAATGTTTAACATTTGTTAAATTAAAGAATGTTTGCAGTGTTTTGAAAAGAAATGATCATCAATCTCCACAGAAATTATCTTACTAAAATTGTGGTTACTTACAAAGGCCAAATTCTGCTTTCGTTTACAGCTGCTTGTCTCCAATGTCATCAGTGAAAAAGTACCAGGTGTTGAAGGAGGAGTCCATTCAAGTATTAATTTGGATATTTATATATATAGCCTATAATTATACAAAATACTGTAATCTGATTTAGCATGTTCTACAGGTGCCAGGAAAACAACTTCAGAGTACTCACTGCGTTATGAAACGGAATTTTTAACAAGCCACATGTTATTAAAAGCATGTGCAATGCATGCATTGGAAGTTTGCCTAATCCTAATAACACAAATGTCTCAGGGATTTTCAATATCCACAGGACAAATTATTTTCTAACATGCTCAACTCAACAAACCACCAGATTTCCCATTCCATCTTTTCTATATCCTGTGTGTCATTACTTGGGACACAGAAGAACATACAATTTCTGGCCTTGTGCAGCTGCAAAAGTCAGCAGTGTAATTCAGAGCAACATTTATATTTATTGAATTGTAAGCACCAACTCACAAAGCCACAACCCCCTCTAAACATAATTCAGAGAAATGTAATCCTCAAATGAATATCTTCATTTATTTTTGTTCATCATATACCTTCTTATTTTTGTTAGCCTTTCCCCTAAATCATTCCTAAATTCACTGCAACACTCAGCAGGATTTTCCATTTTGAGGAAATATTATCCTCTAGATAAGTGTCATTACTCAGAAACAAAAAACCAGCCAAAAAAAATTTACATAAATAAATCAATCTGTGCCATAGTGACTACCTCCCAGGTTGTAGTGTTATCAGAATACACTTAAATGATGGAGCAGAGGCATTAACATCACATGGCAAACAGCTCCTTATCCTCACTGAGAAATTAACTACTGCAAATGCTAGGGAAATTTAAGGAGTAGTTCAGATTAAGACACCTCAACATAGGTGTCTACATATACATGTTTACATGCTGGATAGGTCTTGACAAGACCATTTTATCCAGTGGAGGCAGGATATAGCTTCCTAAACATGGGCTTCTAGAGCTCTTTGATAGCCTGCTATATCCTGGTCTCCAGCTTCAGGTCTGAAACATCACAGACATCTCACAGATCTGGTGTCTCATCACAGAATTCTACATGCATGTCCTGGATACTCTAGCACACCTTAGATACCACTCAAATGCAACTTGTCTTTGGGAAGCTGAAACAAAAGCCCTGGAGATCTACTTTGTACAATCAACGGGTCTGGAAGAGCAGTTTCACAACCTGAAGTGGAGACATAAGCAGCAAGTCAATTGACCATCTAGAACAGTGGAGACACTTAAAACTATCTGAGACATGGGAATAGCTGATAGACCATAGGACCTAAGGAAACTTGCTTCCCACTGCATACGCTACTGGATATGCTGTGTCATCTCAGGTGACACTGGACACCTGTGCTGGACAATGGAACAGCTCAGTAGGTGCCACTGCAAGTGATCTGAATTGTTCCACCAACCTCACCCGCTGCACTGACTAGCCCTGCAGGCCTCAAATCTGTTGCTAAACATGTTCACCACCATTTAAGATGCAGTTTATCCTGCCTGGTCCATCTCTTCCCAGATGATAGTGAGCTTCCCAGTAGGACCTACATCATGTTTCTCATACTCACAAGGGCATCTCATCAAACTCCAACACAGATGTTTATTTCAAAAGGTGTGAGCTGATTAGTTGACTCTCTAGGCTATACTAGCTCTACAGACTAAATCTCTATCACTCAGATTATCAGATTATAGACACTTAATGCATATGAACACAGCTCTCCATAAGCACCTGGATTTAGGGCTCTTAACTTCAAATTGAATCACACCATAACTTTCCCAGTATCTATAGGATTACTCCGTGCACAAACACAGCTATTGTAAGGAACCTTCATCCCTTTGTGAAGACTCTGCTGTTAGACTTTCCTGTTCAGATTTTTCCCTCATACAAAATCTAAATAAACCTCAAAAAATGGTGTGAGGTGCAAATATGCACATCCTTCTTAACTTCCTTACATAATTTGAATCCAAACTGGCCACATATGGGTGTTAACGACACCAAATTGCCATACACTTCAAAAGAAGAGGTGTACAGGCAAATGCCAGAGTAACACAGATTAGCACAGTGGGTGTCTCTTACATCACCTTACAAATCCCTCCTGCACTCAGTGTAGTTACTGCAGCCATAAATAGCACAAAGACAGAAAATATTTTCTTTTTAAAACCCTGTTCTTATTTCATATTTATTAATGAGGCTTAATATTTAGTCCAAGAACAGCTACTCATTCTTAAAATTACTTTTATACTGATTTTTTAAAGACATTATTTTGAAAAAATAAAAGGTGACAGATCTACAAGATCTGAATTTGAATTGTATTGGTAGATATTTAGTTGGTAGCTACTGGGGATCCAGAGGGAAGTGTGTTTCAGCTACAATTTAAATGCTTCTAAGTATTTCATATGTAGCTAGCTACCCTACAGGAGAAAATCCTTGTCACGGCAGCTCATCTAAATTAGTTACTTTATATAAATGTTTCTCCTTCTCATCATTTGTAACACTTCATCACTTTTTGTAAGCACCCAAAATTGTGTCAGAAGTCTTGTGCTCCAGCTAGTGAAAAAACCAGTTTCATCCTTCAAAAACCTATTCATGCCATTTAGAAAGAGAAAACATACATCAAGTAAAGGTTAATTTCCCCCTAACAGCTTCTATTAGTAAGTTTTTAATTAACATTATTTCTTAAAACACGACAACAATCAATCACTGCCTATTCTGTGGATCATGCTTAAATACATTTAAGCCCAGCCTTCTTTCTCTGTGTAACAATGCGGGAGCAAAGACATGACAGGGGAGTGAGGGCACTTGAGGTCCTTGCCAGCAGTGAGCATTTTGTGGTTTCTCCTTTGCCCTGTCCACTGGCCTGGGCTACACTCTGCACCCTGTTTAGACCAAGTTCATGTTATTATTATTATATGAACATTACCTGTTCATGTCTTTTACTCCTCATCAGGATTCACAGAAAGGAAAATTAGAACCCTTTTTTTGGTTAAGAATAACTTCTTTTCCAACCATAAATCCAGTGCAGGACATCTGTAAGTGAACCACACTTTTTCTGTACAATCTTGTCATTTTCTGCTCATTTAAAATGCCTACACAGCATGGAGTCTATCACTCACAATGCTGCAGTCACTAAATGAGAATTATCTGTCATCTGAATTACATCATCTACAGCCAGGACCATTGTGAAAGGCTCATTTTGAGGAGCAACTTAACACCACACGCTGCAAGGCTGCATTATACTGCACACAATCCCGGCAGTGTACAACAACCAGAGTGCCACCTAGTGTGACCTGTACTGCCATTGCTGGGGCTGCAAACAAATGCTCAAGTGTTAGGGACTGACTGCTTGAAACAGCTGAGAGTAGTGCTTGCTAAAATACTTGTGTCAGCAGAGAGATTCAGATCCGGAATGAAAAGGAGTTTAAAAATTTTTTCTATATTTTGATGTTCATCAAAAGAAGTCTTCAGAGTAAAACAAAACCAGTGTGTCCAAATGCTGGAAGGAACACATCAGCTGTTGTCTTTAATGATGTTCAATAACCAAGCTATTTTTCCCTCACTCCACACACAGGAAATTAGTGAACAAATGACACCTTCAGACGGAGTTTACATCTCAAAATAAGATATGTCATCAAAACTTCCCAATATACATTAGAGAAGAGCTATAATCTGTATTTTTGCACAGTCTATATGGAGTCATAAGTTGAAACATTCATCGTAACTGTACGCAAGAATATGATTGCAAACGTACTGTCAAGCAAAAACAGACTTACCTGAAAGTGCAAAATTATGGTCCATATCAACCCCAAAGTCAATTTGGGATTCCCATCTGTTATGTCATCATTTCTAATGTTAACCAGTTTCACCTGCCATCGTGGAAAGAAAATACAGCACAAATTGAAATAAACGTGCCACAAATAGATGCTGCAGTACAGAGGCACAACTATAAAGGGATACATTACTCACTTCCTGAGCCTACTCTGTTAGTTTTTCTAATTCTCAAGAGCAGAAAGGAATTGCACTCAGGCTGTTAGCAGACCGCCAGGAATTGCCCTCTCCCCCCCACGCCGAGCTGAGAAGATTCCTCAGCTGTCACTACACCAGCAGATCTGCTCCTGATGCCAAATACCTTTCACTTCAGTCAATGTCAGAGGGGGAAGGTATGATAGAGGGGGAAAGGATAACAAGAATACACTGATCTGTACTTGGTACATTAGTCTCGGGGCAATGCTAAGACCTGGGAAGCTATCACTGGCTTTTTTCCTCACCACACTTTCCTGCAGCAAAGCAAAAATTCCAACAGCAGGAGAACTGGTATGCTAAAACATAACAATCTGGCTTGATAAAACCAGGAATTTAGTATCATATTTAACTAACCGGTGGCTTAATAATGACAACAATTATTACTGGTTCTGCTGCTGTACTCATTCACAGTGCTATAAACATGAATAATAGGATTAAAACAAAGGCTGAGATTTTTGCCACTTCAGTAAACTCACATCCAGAGTCCAGTAATTCTATTTTCTTTTTAACATTTTATTACTACATTTAATTTCTCGATATGTATTATGGATCCATTTAGCCTACCAATTAAAGATGACTCAGCTAAAAAGCATTTTATGCTTATGTTAGTCAAGCTGCATGCACATGCTTTTTAACATATACCCTGTGATCGACACTGAAAAAGTAAAGGTATGTCCTGTTCTTAACCTGCAAACATATCCTTAACTTGGAGAAAACAAAGAAAAAACCACACACACAAAAACAAATCATAAAGACCACACACAAACAAAAACAAACAAAAAAGCACACAAACAAAAAAAAACAAAAAGGAAAAAAAATGTCACTGTGACTGTCACTGCAAGCAGCCACTCCTTTACTTTGTAGTGTATTTGTTCAATGGCTCACTTAGGTTGATAGGAAAACTCGGCACTGGTGAGGCCACATCTTGAACACTGGGTTCAGTTCTGGGCCCCTCACTATAAGGAGGACATAGCAGTGCTGGAGCATGTCCAGAAAAGGGCAATGAGGCTCATGAAGGGCCCAGAGCACAAGTCCTGTGAGGAGAGGCTGAGGGAGCTGGGGTGGTTTAGTCTGGAGAAGAGAAGGCTGAGGGGGAGACCTTACTGCCCTCTACAACTATAGGAAAGGAGGTTGGAGCAAGGAGGGGGACAGACTCTTCTCTCTGGTGACGTGTGACAGGACCAGGGGGTATGGATGCAAGCTGTACCAGGGGAGGTTTAGGCTGGACATCAGAAAACATTTCTTCACTGAAAGGGCCATCAAACATTGGAATGGTTTTCCCAGGGCAGTGGTGGAGTCACCATCCCTGGAGGCATTTAAATGCCCTGTGGACCTGGTGGTGAGCTTGCAGTGTTGGGTCAAAGGTTGGACTAGATGTTCTTGAAGGTCTCTTCCAACCAAAGACATTCTGTGATTTTCATCCCTTGCACCCTTCCCTTCTCTTTACAGATACTCTACAGATTCAAAAGCCCAAACAAATTCAGATTAGGTCTAACAATGTCATAAACATCAAACCCACCTGATTGCTTCTGTCACGGGTACATGAAGTAAAACAACCCCAAGCATTTTCAAAAATACATCTTACCATCAAATCGAACACGAGGCCTTTCCAAAAACATTTCCCTCCAAGAGGCGTATGGAACAAGCTTATTGCAGCTCCTGCCCCATATTTTCAAACATACTTGATGCCAGATTTCTGGATCTCTAGTGAAAAGGAGAAAAAAAAAGCAAACTCCATAATCTTCCTGCAAACTTTGTTTAGCTTTTATATATCAAAGTAACACGCTCCATTACTTAGTTTGGATGCAACTGAAAGGAACTTTCTTGAACAACAATAGCTCATTATTTAAAATCATTGACCAATTTACTTAATCCCGGAGTATCTGAAAGCCACTTCCTCCTCCCAGTGCAATTCAAGCACACAGTGCCATTTTCAGCCAAGTACAGAACAACAACCTTGCAGCAGCCTGTCACTTCTCTGTGTGGCCATATGAGGATGACAACAACAGATATTATTTTGGAGACCCTGCCACTCTGACTTTCAAACAAGGCAGAACAAGCAAGACTTTGAGCAGTATTTTTTCTTACAGTGAAGTAATCTATCTAACGTACCGTTTAGTGGTGTATTCAAAAGCTGATTAGCACTGTGAGGAACAGAACAGGAAAGTTGCCATGGGAAGAAAAAGCAGAACATAGTCCTATACGTACGATTTAGCAGCCTTAAAGCAAAAAGCCAACACAGGCAGACTTGCTCTATGGATTTATTATCCATCTCTACATACTGTTCACATATTCTTGAGCGTAAAAAAAGCTTTTTTTTATCTTCCTCAGAGCAGAGAAAGATTTCACT
Organism: Actenoides lindsayi; assembly: GCA_025331215.1. Lineage (NCBI taxonomy): Eukaryota > Metazoa > Chordata > Aves > Coraciiformes > Alcedinidae > Actenoides > Actenoides lindsayi. The sequence continues at coordinate 13,126 of WTSP01005944.1, read as the reverse complement.
CTAGATAAGTTATCTACAATACCTGGCGCAAATGTAAAATCCTCGACACACAAGAGATAATTGCTCTAATGATCTCAGGTCCAAGTCACTCGAAACCACCCATCGGAAAATGTACATCAGTACTTCCAGAGGCAACACTGCAAAGAGAAAAGCACTCCTTGTTACATGGTATCCTGTAAATCAACAGGTTATCTATGATTCCAGGTTTGACTATTACTGAAGATCTGACTTTTCATACAAAAATCCCACTTTTTCATGTTGTAGCCAGAAGCCGGGGGGGAATAAATCTTTAATTTAAAAAAGTCACTATACATCAGGAAAAAAGCCACGTAACGGAAGAACAAAAATGAAGAACTGAAAGTGCATTATGGTGAGATGATAGTATAAACCAGTTTTAGACTACAAAAATCCACAACTGTCAAGTGTTACACCAAAAATTCTCTATATACAATGCATATCCACAGTGCCTGTGAAGCACTGTTTTCTTCAAATGGACCTCACATGCAACATAACCTCAAACCATACTGCTGTAGTATGGCAGGCTAAATAAGCTCAGATCCAGTTCACTAGTGGACAGAAGACCCTAAGAACAACCTATCTACTATGAAATTTATATTATACCATTCTGTATTTTGTGGTAAAGGTCCAGTGATTGAAAATGGAATCACACAGCACTGCTGTGCTGAAAGACTTTTTCTAATATAATACAAGACAATACCAGAATCTTCACCAAAGCACCACAAGATCATATGATAATTTTCCTAGCATTAAAAGTACAGTAAGCCACAGGAAATTATACCAACAATCTTTCTAGTAACTTTCTGCTTCCCTAAATTTTCTCTTGTTGTTTCAGCTGGATATAATATAATCTCGTTTACTAATCTTACACCATCAGGAATTATACTTCATTTATTTTTAACTACTGCTGCTTTCCAGTGCCTATGGCTTGAATTTTATCACCACATGCACTTAAGACTTGATGATTTTACTCACTGTAACTGCTCTGAGATCAAATGGAGGAAACAGCTGAGCAGAAAAAAGGTACATTAAACAGTAATGAGCTGTACATACACTCCTTGAGCAGAAAAGAGAAGGTCAGGTCAAGATTTCCAAGAGCAACTGATAATTTGGGATGCAAACTACACATGCTTTAGGGGCATCTGATTTTAAGAGAGTTCATAGCTTGTATACACTCTCTATAATTTAGATCTCATAAAAAGTCTCAGGATGACTGCCCTAGAACTGAAGCACTGAAAATCATTAACCTTTAAAAGCCTTTCTAGCTACGTTACATAGTTTTGCTGAACCTGAAAAATATATTTGTTGTAAAAACCTGATAGAGAATCAGATTAAAACAGGAAATGCAAAGATGCATACTCTTCACAGAGCAACTGTCTCTCATCCACACTGAATAATTGTAATAAATATTTGCAAATCAAAACAGAAAACCCCACAATTCACTTTTTCAAACGCTAACTGGAAGGAAAACTGAAATACACTTACTTCAGCAAATCTATTCCTAGGTGCTGTTACTTCTAAGCACAACTGATCCTGAAAATTTCTGCTGAGTAGTACTACACGGAAAAGCTTGTGCGATAAAGGCAAAATCATCTATGAGAAAAGAATCTGTTTAGCTAGTTGATGATGTTTTTTCCTTTACATCTACCTATAAAAGTAAATAAAGAAATACGGCGTACGTTTCTTTAAAGGTGGCTTTACAATGAAGGAGACAAATGTTTTTACAGAGTGAAACACCTCTATAAATACTGCTTCTGAACTCTTACAGTGTATCTTAACTCATACCTGAGATATGGGTCTGGCTGACATCAACCTCCGGCTGACAAAGTTTGACTGAAGATTCCTGAAGAGTTAGCTGCTGTTGGAAATCTGACAGGAGATCAGCCATTTTGTCCTCCTCTTTGTTATCCTCAACGCTAGAAAAGGGAGAATGCCAACACTGGGATATTGGATGAAACACACCAACAGATGTCCTTATCTTGGCATCGATCCACTGTCTTACCCTCATTCAATACAGTTGTTTCCTGTATGTTTTTAAAGCATCTCATTTCATCACACGATAAAAAAACTACTGCAATCTTATCAAGTTCATTTAGATTTTGCTAGAATCCATCTGACAGTAACAACTTAATTTTTTTTTTCCGTTCCAATTCCAGTTTCTTTTTGGATTTGAGAGTTTGCTGTTCATTGCTTTTAGTGAAGTCACTGAAGAATTGCTTAACCTCCTGAAAAGAGAAATCTCATCTTTTGTCTAAGATAAGCCATATGCAGGAAATGAACTCTCACTGACAGAAAGTTATAATCCTTGTCACAATGTAGTATATTGAAAACAACTCGTTTTTATCTTTTTTTTTTTTTTTACTCCTGGGTTATTCACTGACAAGTGATCCTCAGTAGTTTATTCCTCAATAATGCAGAAGAAACCTTTCCTTTAGGAAAATGACATTTTACCAATTCTGTAAATAGGCAGACATAAAAAAAAAAATCAGGAGCAAAAACAAGATAGCAGAACAGAAACAATATACTTGCTACTCGTCAGTAGCCTTGAAGGTTACATAATCCTTCAAGGTTATTAAATGATAAAAGATCATTACCACGTTAAAAAAATAATTATAAATTTATGTTGTATGTCATAATATGCTCCTTTAATAGGTGCATGCTTACTTGCACCAAGTAATCACAAACTACACAACTCTCCTTGATCTCATCACAAAAGACTTTCTTTCCTCTGACTTGGAACGTAAGACAGCTAAAGAATCTTCCAGTCACTTTTTAGTAGTATTCAATTCTACTCTAAACCAGCTAAACAGAATGAGCTGAGAATATAAGCAAGCAACTAGCAGACTTACCAATGGTTTTGAAGCATTATAGAAAAGACAATTCTGCTTGGGCCTGTCATAACTCAGACTATGATAAAATGTTGCACTGAACATACCTTCCTTTCTTTTGTTTACTCTGATAGCCAGTCCTAGTACCTACAGGCCACACTGTAAATTCTTATTTTAAATGTAATCGTGTATTTTGCTTTTTCTCACTAAAAATTGCATGAAACGCCTACAACAGTAATCCACAGTGTGGAACTCCACTAGAATCTCTTGAAAAAACACCTCTCTAAAAACAATGCTTTTAAAAACCAGCTGACAGTACTGGCTTTCCCCCCACCACTGTCACATAGTGCTCGGGACAGTAAGCAACATTTACAAAACTGAATGAAAACTCACAAAACCACAGAATCATTTAGGTTGGAAAAGACCTTTAAGATCATCAAGTCCAACTGTAACAATGCCAAGTCCACCACTAAACCACGTCCCTCAGCATCCCATCTACATGTCTTCTAAATACTTTCGGTGAGGACTCCACCACTGCCCTGGACAGCCTGCTCCAGTGGTTCACAACACTTTCTATGAAGAAATATTTCCTATTATCCAACCTAAACCTCCCCTGGTGCAACCTGAGGCAGTTTTGTCTCCTATCATTTGTTACCTGGGAGACTGACCCCCACCTTACTACAACGTCCTTTCAGGTTGTAGTTAGGTAGTTGTAGAGAGTGATAAGGTCTCCCCTCAGCCTCCTCTTCTCCAGGCTAAACAATCCCAATTCCTTCAGCCACTCCTCCTAAGACTTGTGCTCTAGACCCTTCACCAGCTTTGTTGCCCTTCTTTGGATGTGCTCCAGCAGCTCAAGGTCTTTCCTGTAAAGAGGGGCCCAAAACTGGACACAGTATTCAAGGTAGGGCCTCATGAGTGCTGAATACAGAGAAACAATCACTTCCCTGCTCCTGCTAACCATACTATTTCTGATACAAGCCAGGATGCTGTTGGCCTTCTTCACCACCTGGCCACACTGCTGGCTCATGTTCAGCTGGCTGTTGACTAACACCCCCAGGGCCTTTTCCATCAGGCAGCTCTCCAGCCACTCTTCCCCAGGCCTATATCATTGCCTGGGGTTGGGGCTGTTGTGACCCAAGTGCAGGACTCAGCACTTGGCCTTGTAGAACCACATACCATTGGCCTCGGCCAAAGTGATCCAGCCTGTCCAGGTCCCTCTGTAGAGCCTTTCTACCATCAAGCAGATCAATACTCCCACCCAACTTGGTGTCAGAGAGGCTTAATGGAGTAGAAAAACAGATGCTAAGAAAATAATTGTCCTGCGTTCAGTTTGGGTTATCACCAGCAGCTGCTGGCCCAATCAGCTGGGAGGGGCTGCAGCTGGGTGAGGCCACAAACAGGACAAACAATCAAGCCAGCCAATGGGCCATGCCATTCCATTCCGAGTCATGCCCCTATATGAGGGGAGGACTGGCTGTGACTGCTTTCAACTTACTTCAGTGAGGCCAGAGCAGTAAAAGTTAGCACCTGGGGAACAGGTAGAGCCTTCCATCATTCATTTTGTATCTCATATCATTAGTACTGTTGTTTAATTCTGTCTCTGTGTTGTTTTATTAAGCTGCCCTTATCTCCATACCTGGGATCTCCCTCCCCTCCTGCCCACCCTTCTTTCTCCCAATTCTCCTCATCCCCCAGGAGGGGGTGTGGAGGAAAGGGGGAGGTGGTGGGTGAATGACTGCCTGGTGTTTGGCTGCCAGCAGAGGTTAAACCAAAGTTGATAATCTTAAAAAAAACCCCAATATTTTTATGTGACAGTACTTTTTCTAGCCCACAAATGCACAGTAAAAACTTTGTGTAGCAATGCAGGTGGAAATTAATGGATGTAAATAAAGCACTTAGCTCATGTTACTCTCTTTTCTACTAAGTCAGCTATGGCATTGAAGCTGTACTGCCCTGGGGCAACAAGACTCAGCTAGGAATGCTATACAGACATGGTTGTACTTTCCTCTTCTATTCTCAGGTTTAAAACTATTGATTTCTTGTAGCCTTCAGCAGCATCTATGGCTGCTACCTTTAGGCCACTGAATGGGGGGTTCTGTTTCATAAGCTGATCTCCACTATGTTATCGGGGCTGTAACAGAAGTTTTGGCCCTAACCTGAATCCTGTTCTCAAGTCTTGGGCTCGAGTGAGGCCAACCTTAAGCCACTACATGTCTGGTGTATTAAAGCTAGGGCTATTCTGATGCTTGTAATGATGAAAGACTATAGACAGTTTACAATCTCTGAGCTTCTAAATGTACTGCTCTACTAATTGGAAGTGCTCCCATTCGGCTGTGTTAGCACAAGAACAGCAGTATATTCCCTTGCTTAATTTTGATGCTCATTCCATGGTTCTAAGCTTTTACTAACTGATTTTTTTGCCATCTACAGTTTTGTAGATGATCCTGAACATGAAAATCAGAAATCAAAAGTAATGAAGTGACTGAAGCTTTTTTTTTAAAGTAACAACATAACTATTTGTAATCCTTCCACTTGAATTTAACTAGCTCCAAACAAGCCTGTGACCTTCTTGGAACTACAGTATGGAGAAGTCCTCCTTGGACTAATGCATCTGTAATCTTTGTAAGCAGCAGTCTGTTCAAATGAAATTTTCTAAATGTTAGGAGACCTAAAACTGTGTATCACAGTGGAGCATTCATATGCTTTAAAAACAAAATGTTGGGTTTCAGTATTCCTATGCATTTAATCAGTAAATTTTCACACTTACCACCTCTTTCCAACTCCATCACCCTCTGGGGAGCGTGTATAGGTGATCTTAAACTCTATGTCAGGTACAAGCTGCATGGCCAGGCGATAAAACTTGATGGCTGAAAATAAAAGTTTAAAGGTGTCTGATGCCTACAGTAGCTTATCAAAGCAAAGACTTTTTTTTCAGAGAGAAGGCTTCAGCTAAAAGCACTAAAAAGGTGGAAAAATAGCTTTGCCTAGTAAATTTTAATTAGTCTAAATTGATTAGATTCAATTCATTACAGGAGAAACAAATTATGCACCTATTTTCAAAAGTAAAAACTTCACATACTCTTTCATAAATTAAGAGCTCTCTCAATGTGTCTCGGCTTTTACAGATTTACTGTAACTACTACAAATTCAACTATGGAGTACAAAATTTCACATTAAAACATTACAAAGCCCTGATTTTTTTTGTTGCCCAGTACTTACAAAGCTTTCTCAACAAGCTGTAAAGATTTTAGGCATTATATTTGTAAGTAACCATGAGGAACATGAAAGAGAATTCGAAAGATGATGCTAGAAACTTAAATTTCTGGTATAGTAGTCATTCAAACATACACAACATTGTAAAGGTGAGAAAGATCAACAAAGTATTTTTATGATTTTAAAACTTCAACAACAGACACAAAACAAGTAAAGTTTACTATGGCAACGCAGTAAAGCACATTCATAACACCAAGGGTGAGGAACCTGGCTGAAGGAAAGTAGCCTTTTCAAAAAGCTGCCTGTAGCAAGCACAAGAATATGGGGCAGGAAGGAAAACCTGCCAGATCAGGTTTCTTCTAGCATGCAGTGAACATACTTCTACCTTTAACACTCCAAAGATGCCACAAACACTGAGTAGAGAAATAGGCCAGGAAAATCACTCTGTGGGAGTGAACATGTATTTAAGCTGCAGACTGTCTGTCTACTGAGTTAACTCTGTACATCCTTAAGTGGATCCACTGTATGTATGTTCAGTCTGTTTTAATACCTGTATTAAGATCATGTATGTATTTATGTCTCTTCATATTCCCACATGGTAATAGATCAGAGGGTAACTCTCCCTCAGTTTGGACCCTTTAAACACAAAATCCAAAATAAAACAACAGTGAATGTAGATATCAGAATATGACACACTAATGAGTCTGAGATGCCTGAGTCTGGGCTATGTAAGGGTTCCTACTTCCCTGAGCTCATGACAGGGATAGTGACTGGCAAGTACTACCCTTTGGCTAGTGAGGATGAGGAATACAAGCAGCCAGCTAAACAGAGATCAGTCTCAACTTTAGCATTTAATTTTGCAGCAAGGCCTGTACTGTACTTAAACATGAACAAGCTGCTGCACATAACTGTCTCACAAATGTCAGGTATCAGCAGATTTCAGAAGTAGGCTGAAATGCCACTTGGATTCTGATGACCTGGACCAGGTCAGCAAATAAATGTGTGGCCTGAAACTAGATGTGCCAACATGTGTTCTGTAATATATCTCTGTCTGGCATAGTATTTTGTCTCTAAGGTTTCATACAGATGTAAGTGTAGAAACAGTTTAGTTTTGTTTCTTTAAGTCTCAAATCAAATTCAACTGAGAAAGAATGGATTCATATTCATGCAATCCAGGTGCCTAAGACACCTCTGTGAATGCAACTCTGTTAGCAGCAGAGCAGTCATAACATCTGTGTTTAATGCACAAGGAGGGGACTCAAGCAGTTGAAAATACAGCTCTCAATTTATATACACAATGCTTAAACAGGCTGCTTTCCTCACTTGTTTTGGCTTTTATTTACTTGGAAACTGCATGAAAGAACTTCACAATCTATGGCATAATTTCCTAAATGGTAGATTACGTATCAGATTCAGTTCTGATGTCTTTTTATCAGACATTTAATTCTACACCCAACACATAAAATACCTTAGCCTACAGTAATTTTGCCCTGTAAAAACATGTAATAAATTAGACACTGAACCAACTAATTTTACTACCTACTGAGGACTCTTATTTCTCTCAGTTCATTTGAGATCTGGAACAACAACCAGAAATCCCTTCCAAGGTACGAAAAGATCCCATGGTGGAGAGGAAATTTTGTATTCAACAGGTAGCTGAGTTTAGGGCCTTACAGAGTACTCTCAGTTTTGCATATCTTGATGTGTTTTGCACCTTCACTTTAACCAAGACAACTTTAAGTCTAGCGGATGAGCAGGATGTGTGGGTTTTTTTTTTTTAATGTAAGAAATAGAAAACTGGTATCTCCACTACTGACCTCCAGGACTTGAAGACAGGACAAGCTTCTTACTCTACATGTTCTGAAAACTAAGTATGAGGGCATCATACAGTCTTGCACATAAATCAGTGTGTTAGATTCCTCTGCAAAAAGGGTGTTCGTCATAGACTTCAACATTACCTTCATAAAGGGCCCCATTTTGTTCTTCTTCCACAGCCTTCAGGAAAAGTTCTTTTGCCTGCACAATAATTACACAGGACACTTCTTAAGTTCCTTAAAGTACAAGCACTTTGTCACTGGACTTAGAACTATTTCTCATCTCACCTACTGTACCCTATGAAGGAAACAAATACTATAATTTCATAAATAGAATGAGAAGACATATGCACATGCTACAAACCATAACTGAAATTCCCAATCAACAAATTATCCACATTCCTGCTGCTCACTCCTTACCTACAGTCTTTCAGAAAGCAGACTGGTAAGGTGACAAAAAGCCAAACATAAAAACTAGAAAAATCACTGTAGGATTAGGGAAAGATTAGTATCGAGGCAACAGGTTAATCACCTCTGCTGTTTCTCTAGATTTAATTCAGCATTAGCTTTTAGGATAGTTATACTGCAATACTAACACACACAACAGTCCCCAAATTATACATCTACTTCTTGTACCTTTTCCTCTTTTGCTATCTCCTGTTTCCCTCGGGCATCCACAGACTTCACTCCAGGTCCTCTTGAAGATGCTCTGCATGGCAGAGGTTCCAACCCACTAGAACTCATACCTGGGGCAAGCTCAAACATCCACTGAGCTCTGAACATCTGCAGCTCTGCCTAAAAAAATCCAATTAATTCTGATTTAGTATCACATATTCAGACAGTACATCTTCTGAGGAGAAACTGTAAAGTACAAACACAAAAAAGAATTTCAAAATTATGCTTTATACTTAAAAGTCTTAAATGGTTTCAGTGAGTTTAGGGACAGTTTATCACAGAGTTAACAACTGGTCTATAGTAAACTTAAAAAAAAAAGTGCACAAGTACTTCTTCAGTCTCATTCAGTAACATAAGTACTTTATCTGGACTGTTCACCTCTGAACTAAAACTGATCTTTCAAGAAGTGGTGCTTAGTACTATGGTTCTGACCTAAAACTCCAGAAAAAAGTATTCTTTCTAGACATGACATTTGTTCTTGTTTATGCAGTTATTTCAAACAAGAAGTCAATTAGCTCTTGAAAGTAAAATGTAGAAAAGCTATTATTTTTGTATGCAAGCATATTAAGCTTTACAACCATCAAGGCTGTCATTTATATAATATACAAATAAGACCTGACACTCCCTTCTCTTCTTAAAAGAAAGTACTATGCTCTGTGAACAAGACAAGCTATAATTCTTGCCATGTCTCTTGCAGTCATCATGACTTCTCGGGAGCAACTACACAGAAATCTATTGCTGAAAGAGAGAACACACTTATCTATTAGACTCCTTTTATCAACTTTCTGCTCCAGAAGAGAGTGACAACTTAAACTGGAATTTGATCCATACAGAAACTGTTGTCCATTTTCTACAGTTCTTCAAAGAAATTCCAAATATGCCACAAACTTTCTTTTCATCTACATAGAGAACTGAAGACTGAACTTGACACTTGGAACATAATGCAAAATTTATCTATTTCACTTTTGGCAGGGCAGACAGATTAAATATTTGTCAGATCAACAAATCTGTGGTAACTAAATGACCATAAGTAACGCAGCTTAAATCACAGCAGTACTGTGATGTAAAAATCCACTAGCATGAGAGACATACCTGAAGATTGGCTTCACCGGATCTTTCATTGTCATCGGTTCTTACCAAATCAGAGTGACAATCTTCTTCTGCTTCTGCCTAGTAGAGAGCAGTCAGATGTGATTACAGAGTCTGCATAAGTTCCAACAACACATTCACAAAGCACAACTGTCATGGATGCACATTAAAAAAAATAATTAAGTATACTCCCCCTTTCCCCATCCTACCCATGTGCCCCAGAGATCAATCTTAACTGATGGTGAAAAGTAATCTTAAAACTATTGGTATAGTTTGCACTTTCCTCTTAACCCAATGAAGATGGGCTTTGCCTTTCAGTCACATCAATCCAACACAGACTAGTTATGCATCATGAAGGTTTCCATCCATCAGTACACTGCCATAATACCTGAAAAAATACACTCGCTGTCTAAGACAAAACAAAGAACCAATGCTTCTGTATTAACAGCAGTGTGCTTCATACAAGACATTTAAATTTAATCACTACCTTCTCATTGTAAAGATAAGCAGTAATTTTGATACAGTTAACAAGTAAAAAAGCACAAAAAGACTAGAGCTTTGAGTAATGATAGATACTTTATGAAAATTACAGGACAGTAGGGGCAATCTAAAAACTATACAGGAAACTAAACAAGCAATGTATTTTAAAAGAAAAGAAAAAACTAGCATGAGAGCTTGACAGCTGGTTTTATTTACAGCACTGCTGTGAGACAGGTTAAACAAATAAGACCTTTAACTAAACAGAGCTCTAGATAGGAGCCAGACAGCTACCTTAAGAGCAAAACTTTGAAAGATGCAAATAAATTTGCATTGTGAAATACACTGAGATTTATGGAATCTACACTAAAACAAAGGAAAACTAATTCTGAGCATCAGTGACAAGCCACTACAAGGGCAGGAAGATGCCAGTAAGGAAAAAACCAACAACCCTCTACAAATACTAGGATGTTTGTTGAAAGTTCTTCCTGCAGCCGAAGCAGCTGTTTTTCTACAATTCTGCACTGCAGTTCACATCTGTAGTTCTGAAAGTACATAATGCAAGGTGAAGTTAAACCTGGCATTAATATTACCACACCTACTTACAGAAGTTTTGTTTCCCTCTCCTTCCTATTGTAGATAGTGCTCAAAGACTTCCAGCGACATTCTGTCAGTGAGATTCTCCCAAGTTCTCAGAAAGAAATCTCTGTCTGCACCAAGTGCAGAAATCAAAGCATTCTTGCATTCAGACAAATGTATAAAATTTTTATAGCACCTGGAAGTTAATGATCAAATGACAGAATACTGGCAAACCTGACGGGAAGGCAATGTTTAATCTCTGTCTTGATGACAAGCACCTCCCTGGGGTTCAGCTGTAGCACTTGTCTCCAGTTCCCCGAACGACCACAAACCACAGACTCACTGGCTTGCCATCTGTGAACTTGTTTTCACTGATGCCTTGGTCCATTTATCTTTTATAACTGATAATGCAGACAGTTAAAGGAAACAGGTACTGCGTTTTTTTCTACACTATGATTTTAAGGCTGTACATTTTTCATTTCTCAGTGGACAAAACAGGTAAACCAGAATGCTCCAAAGCACTGACAGCATTAAATCTGAGCAAGGAGTAAATAACTTAGAAATGTCAGGGGTTCTGATTCCAGAATTTGATTGCAGGCAGTTAATGTCCTATGAGTTACAGCAGCCCTACCATGTTATTTTAGCATCCAAGGATTGCATCTACTCTGGCCAAACAGATAGCCTAGGAACAAGCCAGCACTGGAATGGATGTCTGAAAGTGCATTATCATGGCACTGGGCTGGCACAAATAAGGCCTACTCCTCCCTGTGCAGAGGGCATGGCTTCTGGTTTGCAGCCGAATTATGTCAAGTCAGCTCTCAGTCTGGGCAGAATAAGCCTGGTTTTATCTGCAAAATGCAGAAACTAGTGATTTCTAAACTAAATCAACCCACTATCTTGTCGTGCATAAAGGCACGCCCATTAAAAGCTTTAATTCACATAAACAAACTCATTTTAAGAGTTAAAATTATTTCTAAGATGATGAAGTTGGCTGAGGTTTACCTCATATTCAAAACCTTTTTGTTTCAGTAATCTGTTCAAAAGTCTCAATTTTCTTCCCCTCATCTCTGTTCAACTGTGCTTCTGAGTCACAGTCAGTCATGGTTCTGGACCAAATGCTTTCAAAATGGCATTCAATGCTCTTTAAAACTTAGGAGGTGCTCTCAAACCAGACACACAAAAAAAATTACCCCATACTATGAAGACCTAGTCCACAGCCTAAAAGTTGTCAAAAAACTTGGATTACAACCAAATTTTTGACTTTCACTGTGACCTCCTCTATACTGAGTGCATGTGTGATTTGAAGTCCCTCATACCAAAGGTCTGTCTTCTGGCAGTAGTGGCAGCATACGTGACCATCCCTCTAAATTTACCAGTAAAGCAATTCATTCACATTGCTACAGCATGGCTAACTGGACTGAAAAAATGATCTCTGTTAACATTTTTTCCACTACTTATTTGATCTGCTGAAACCCTATGGTTTTGCTGGAACAAATGAACAAACACAGGTATTGCTGAAGCAAAGATCTTCACTAGCAGACAGCTCAGCAGGCCACACCTAAAGCAGGTTGTAACTTGGAAAAACTGGCTCCTTGCTCCCACTCTGACATTACTTAAATTGTAGTTACAGTTTCTTAAGTTCACAGAACATTCTACTCTAACCACTATTCAGTGGATAAATCCGGCCTGTTCATCTCTGTGCTGTTGGCCTTTCTCCTGCAGTCAGCTGTCATACGGAACAGTGACTTTATCCTGCTTTAAAGTGAGACATCCTTAATCTGTACTGATTAGCTCAAATAATTTTCCATGAGAAAAGTAGCCAGTCAAGCCACCAAAAGGTCAAGGTGTCACAAGTAAACATCTGAATTAGACTGCAACCTGTAAAAAGAAGCCAGCTGAGCAGACTTGATTCTGGTTTCTTTTTAAAACTTTAAAAATCATTTGTCAAATGCAAAACTAGTTTATGTGCACAGCTTAGTTTTGTTTTGCAATAAATGCAAGCTGATTTCCTCAGAGCATAACAATCACTTACAACATTGTCTGTAATGTCGAGTCCTTTAATAGTTTGGATCTTTCTTTCAGCAAAATAAAACCAAGAGCAGGAACAGTTTAAAGCTGGCTGTCACTGATTGGACAGGGATACATGTGAACTGTACAGAACTAAGGGATAATCAAGCATGACATAGCAAAACAATGTCCAACAGCTAACGTTCTACTTGGGTTTGTCAGAAAATGAGGATGTTGCTCCATTTTTCTGTCAATGTGGTAGAAACAACACTGTTCAAAAATAAGTTTTAATCACAGTGGTAAGGCGTCTGAAGAGCTCCTGAGTGATTTAACTTTGAAAGATCAAGTTCCCAATGTGGTTATAACAACATGAGAAAACAATATAACAGTACTCCCTGCCATGCAAAGCCAAATTCATGATGGTTG
>WTSP01005943.1:24221-71761 GCA_025331215.1 Actenoides lindsayi | reverse complement strand
GGGCTCTGAGCAACCTGCTCTAGTGGGAGGTGTCCCTGCCCATGGCAGGGGGGTTGGAACGAGATGATCTTTAAGGTGCCTTCCAACCCTGACAATTCTATGATTCTATGATTTGGAGTCACTGAGGAGATTCTGGTAGGACCAGCATCAGCACTTGGATTAGAGGAGTCTGTAACCACAAGTCACAGAATTATAGAATGTTAGGGGTTGGAAGGGACCTCTGGAGATCATTGAGTCCAACTGCCCTGCCAGAGCAGGATCACCCAGGGCATGCCACACAGGAGCACATCCAGACAGGTTGGTTCTGTCACACCAGGGTGCCGGACAGGTTAGACCTGGCCATAGAGTGGCAATGACAATTCCTACAACCATCCCCATTTATTTATTTCTATTCCTGAATCTTCCCTTCTTGTTGACTCAGTGTTGGACTCACACCTAATTTCTTCCCTGGCTCTTTTCTCATGTTGTTTGTTGGAAGCACAAAATAGTTGAAACTGCAAAGCTCAACACTGCTGATAAACATCTGGGGAATGGGACAAACGTTCAGGCTGGGTGAAGATCCAGTGGTCTGTCTTCTCATGGCACCAAGGAACAGTGGGGGACGCAGTGAAGGCTGTTTATCTCATTCTCATGAACATCACAGCAGTTATCTGCTCCTTGCAGAAGCTAACAAGGAAGTAATAAATTTTTTGTGCCACTGCTAAATGCTGACCACCAGGAACAATGGCTTGACCCACCCCCACATTTTGGTCAATAGTAGTGAACAAGGTATAAATATTACCCGTATTCCTGACCTAATTTGTGGGACACCAAGTCAGAGGGACAAATCAATGGGTTTGTTCTGCTCTCGTTCCCCAGAAGGGATGCCTTTTGATACCATTTGCAGACTCGGCGATGCCAAGTGGTTTTCCCCAGGAGATTTCAATTGTGATTCCAGTTGTGTGTTTTGGAGCTATATAGCAATTCTGCAGTCTAGTGTATTCATCACTGGCAATCTTAAAGAATCTGTATGTGTTGCAAGTGGCAATAAACTGTACTATTCATGCATCTGACTGCTTCTACTGAATGCAACTGGACCAACATCAGACAGGCTGTTTGTGCATCTGGTGTTGGACCTACAGTTACAGCAAATTGTGCTGTTTGTGCATCTGACTAGCTTTTGAAAGCAACCAGACCTGCAGTGGATGGGCTGTTCATGCATCTGGTGTCAGACCTATAGCCACAAACACTAAATTATCATATCTATTAAGAGAGAAGTCCAGGAGCCCCTAGTCCCTCTAATTTCTGAGGACCATCAGGAATGCAAGGGGATTCCTCTCTTATCAGATTTATCTAACACTGCATGCAACACTCTGCAGACGTTTTTCCAAAGTGAATGTGAAGTGAAGCTATGCTCTTTTTCTCCAGAGATGTCTTCAGGCCTCTTACTTGAAGAGGTCAGTCTCTGTTTCTGAAATGCTGCTTGTTCCCCCCAGGTGGGTTTACAGTGAGAGCTGAACGTCTGACCTTCATTGACTCACCTTCTCAAGTGTCCTTCCCCTTTCCTCATTGTGCCATCCTGGAAGATCTCGACGGCTCTGTCACAGGCCAGAAAGGAAGTCATCTCCTCCCTTCCACAGATATCCTTGAGGTATCTTGCACAGCCAGCACCAACTTCAGTCAACCTGCTGGTGGCAGTGTTTGTGGCAGTGACCTTGCATTCCATCGCATGTCTCTTCATTTGTAAGTAACTGTTCCGCTTCTGAAAAGTTGGCATGGATGCTGCTTGCTGTATTTTATACTGAAAGAGCTGCTGGGTCTGAACCGAGTCCCAGGACTCCTGCCTCTCTTCTGGGTCCTAAACTAGGTCAGGGGAAAAGCCTGAGCAGTCACATAGAACCACAGAATGTTAGGGGTTGGAAGGGACCTCGAAAGATCATCGAGTCCAGCCCCCCTGCCAGGGCAGGATCACCTAGATTAGGTCACACAGGAATGCATCCAGGTGGGTTTTGAACGTCTCTAGAGAAGGAGACTCCATCAGTGGCATACATTAGTCAGCGTTGTTGGCCATGTGGTCTCTGGCATTGTTTTTGTTCTGGTCACTTGTTCTCACCTAGATATTTCTCAGGCGTGGATTGGGAGACAGCTAAAGGACCATTCCCAACTGGCAATTTGGGTGTAGGCATCATGTTTTTTGGGAGGGAATTTAGTTGAAGGGACAGCTATGAGAATTATGCATGTTAGTTGGCCTCCAGGCCAGTGGACTGTCTTTGGTTTACTTTATTTACTAGTTTAGATATGACCTGCCCAAGTTCATCTTTTTTTTTCTGATGTTCTCAAAAAGCTGCTTATCTTTCTCACATTGGTATCTGTAGTCTTCATTCCCATCCAGAGGCAATTGTGCCAGTGTTCAGTGGGCCTTTAAGTGGAGGCCATGGGGTATTGCTATTTTGTCACTCTTCAAATTACCAGGGGTTTAAAAACAGGTGTTAGTTGAAATAAGAACCCTGCTCAAGGTGGGGATAGAGACTCAAAGTGAGATCAATGACCAAGACCCAGACAGTCAGAGATTTAGTCTGTAAATAACAAACTTTGCCAAGTTTTTCTGAGTTGTGACCTACAAAATGTGAGAAAAAAACCTCAGCTGATAATAAGATAGATTCTTTAAAAAAAATATAAAAATTATATTTAATTAGATTTTAAGCCGAGTTATGAGAGTGGTTCCTTTTATGCTCATTGTGAGAGATTTCCCCAAATACTCCCAAAGAATAAGTGGTCATGAATAGAGTGATTTTCACATCTTAAGCAGAAAATCTTTGTCATCTGATTTCACTGCCACATTAGTTTCATAAAGTGTAAAATTCATGTGTCATCTTTTCTACTGAAACTGAGTTGAACATTTTATGGTTTCATGGGCCCAGCTCTTATGCGATGAATACCTATCTTGTATAGAAGATATAATAAGTTCAGGATGTATTTAATTAAAAGAAAACTTTTCAGTAGATATGCTTTTGTGACTCTGCTGGAACCATTTCTTTCTTACCCACATCATTAGGACTTTCAGGTCTTTCATTTTGCTGTTCTTTACTTCCTGTGAGATGAATTTAGTCAATGCAGATCATCCAGCCTTATTAACACTGACTCAAGTTCCCAACCTAAGCAACCTGTTTCAGTCTACATGGTTGTGGTTTCCCATCAACATGATGGGATCAGACAATAGTACAAGTGAGATACGAAATATAAGAATACATTTGGATTATTGTGAGTGGCAAAAAATTTTGGCAGCTAATTGCTTTTCAAGAGTTAAGATGCCAGTTTTCACTTGATTTTAATGGGGGCTTGTGATAATGCCACTGTTTATAGATGGCAATGAAAGCCTATTTGTTCATTGTCTTAATCATGGTAGAGGAACCTAAACCATAAATGAACAAATTAATTTATGAGTGAAAGGGACTATGGTAAATCTGTGCTGTAGCTCTCAAAGTCTATTCAGCAATCAAAAATTACCGGAAAAATTTGGCAGATGAGCTGGAAATTTAATATGAGTAAATTAAAATCCAGTTGAAGACACATAAACTTAGATACTTTCCTGAAGAACATGTGTAGTCACTATGTAGACATTGACAATGTGTTGCGTTACAGCTGATGGTAACCTGGGTCCTTGATGTGATTGCCCATGGAGAGATATATAGTGTTATTCAAAATGCTTGACGATGTCTCATCAACAGGATGACCATGAGCCAGCAATGGTGGCCAAGTAGGCCAAAGACATACCGGGGTGCTTTAAGAAGACTGTGGCCAGGAGGGTCTCCTCCCCTTCTACTTTGCCCTGATGAGGCCACATCTGGAATATTGTGTTCAGTTCTAGGATCCCTGGTTCACGAAGGACAGGGAACTGCTGGAGAGGGTACAGCAAAGGGCTACAAGGTTGATTAGGGGACTAGAGTATCTCTCATATGAGGAAAGGCTGAGGTAGCTGGCTCTTTTTAGTCTGGAGAAGACTGAGGAGGAATCTTATTACTGCTTATAAATACTTAAAAGGTGGATGTCAGGAGGATGGGACCACTCTTTTTTTCAGTGGTGTCCAGTGGCAGACAAGAGGTAATGGACACAAACTTGAAAATAGGAAGTTCCATATAAACATGAGGAGGAACTTCATTACTTTGAGGGTGACAGAACATCGGACCAGGCTGCCTAGAGGTGTGGTGGAGTCTCCATCTCTGGAGACATTCAAAACCCCCTCTAGGTGAACCCACCTTGATTGGACTAGATGATCTCCAGAGGTCCCTTCCAGCCCCTATCATTCTGTGATTGTCATCTCTCTTGGCTTGTCATTCTGTGGCAGAAGGGTAAAGATCTCCTGGAGACGTTGTGTCAGAACTGGCATCTTGTACCAAAGTTTTTTGATTTTTTTTGGATATTTTAAGCATCACTAGATCCCTCTGTTTCTCTGATCTTCAGGCTTCTACTGACTGAACTTACCATAATGCTGGCGAATGTAATGGACGCTTAGTCACTCAATACGTATTTAAACACTAGTGGGCATTTAGGTGTCTGTTGTGGTTTAACTTCTGCTGGCAGCTAAACACCATGCAGCTGCTCACCCACCACTTCCCCACCCCTACACTCCACCTCCTCCTGTGGGATAGGAAGAAGAATCAGGAGGAGTTAAAAAAGGTGATACCCTTGGGACTGAGATAAGGACAGTTTAATAAAACAACACAAAGAGAGAAGAAAACAACAGTAATAACAGTAGTACTAATGAAATGATAGACAAAGAGAGTGATAGAAGATAGAAAGGCTCTACCTGAGCCCAAGGCACTCACTTTTCCCTTCTCCAGCTGCACTGAAGCTACACATTGGAGCAAGGAGAAGACAGTCAACCCCACCCTCACCCAAATCTCCTTTTATATAGGGACATGACTCACTATGGTATCAAATATCCCATTGGCTGGTTGGGTTGTTTATCCTGGCTGTGGCCCCTACCAGCTTCAGCCCCTCCCAACTGCTTGGACCAGCAGCTGATGGTGATAATTAACCAAACCCAACCCAGGATAGTGTCTTAATCCTAAACTGAATGATGTTTTCTTCTACCTGTCCTCTACATTGGCTTTTGAGGAGATAAGACTTCTGCAAGCACAGGGAGTGTTTATACATCTGTACATAAACATATACACGTAAGTACAGTTTCTCTTTTTGACTTAGTTTTGAATTCATTCCAATTTAAGCTCTTTGTACTGTTAAAGGCTCAGAATGGTCCCTGTCCTGGTTTTAGCCTACGACAGCTATCCCACGGCCAAGCAATTCGTGAGCACAAGTTAAGAGATCAATATGACCCAAGGAACTATTTCTCTTAGGGCAATTTAGATGACCCTAGCTGTTTTGGAGGGCTGAAGGAATTTGATTTCTTTATTAATCACCTTTTAGAGATCAACATGACTTGAGGAATTGTTTGTGCTAGGGCAGTTTAGATGACCTCATGATATTTTGGGGACTGAAGGAGTTTGATCATATGGATGTGGTCAGGCCATGCTAGCTGGCCTCAAGGCTGGAAGACAGGCAGTGGCAATGGCCATTTTATCAGAAGAAGTGTAGCCACAGGTCTGTGTCTGAGTGCTTACATACACTAGGAGTGGATGAGACAGTTTTGTTGGAGAAGATCTCTCTGTGTGGATATAAACACGTCTTACAAGGTAGGGTACATGTCTTCCTTCCTGATATCTCTTCAGACTCCCAGTAAATCATGTCTGCTCCAAGTTTGCAACAGAATGCCTTTTTTTTTTTTTTTATTTCCAGAGGGATAGAAGATGGTTTTGGAAAGTTCACCCTCCTACTGGCACTGCCTCATATCTCACCTTTGTAATACCCCCATCCTGGGATACAGCCGAGTCTTTCCCATTAGCTCTGATGGTTGTACAGCTCCCAGCTCACTTCTGTTGCTGCTCTTGCTCCCCAAGCTGGACTTGTTCCTGCCTTTGACCTGTTATTTGGCAGCTAAAGGGATCCAGTGGAGAAACACTGTTCAGCCATGTACTACCACTGCTTCTGTAAGCCAGGGAGGACAATTGTGAGTTCCTGGCATAAGAAGATAAAAGGATTAAAAAGTCTGTTAATGATCTAAACACCACTCCTGCTTTTCTTCCCGTGCTCATCTTCTCTTCCCAGTGCACTGTTCTACATTTCATTTTCTTTTTGAAGTACAGGTCTGAAACATTATCCATTTTTTGCTGTTTCAGGTTAGTAGTACACAGGCAGAAATCCTGAAGTGCTCTGTCAGAGGGCCATTAATAATTCATGTATGTCTTATAATTCACGTTTTAGAAGATGGAAGAAAAAACCCCACCTTCCCAAACGGGGGGGGGGGGGAATATAAACACATGTTCCATTGAAGGGGGAAACTATAAGACCTACAGCTACTTGCAGGCTTTGTATGTGATTACTGTTTCTCATAATGAGAAAAAAAAAAAGTCTGCAACAAATTAAGAGCTGGGAATCACTCTGGTGCAACAAAATGGGTACTGTGTAAAAGACAAAATATGATTATTTTCGATGACTTTCTGGAACAGTGAACCATGAGGTCTTAGACAAACCAATTCCCGTTCTAGTCTGTGTTCATCTTGGTTATATGGACTATCAGATCTTTGGGTCGATGCTGTGTGAGTGGACCGAGTTTCTCACAACACTGCCTGTAGTGTGATTTGAGTCCTTTTGGATACTATGACAATGTAAATGTTAATAATTCGTGGTAGCTTATGTGTTCAATACACTTTATTCTTCCTTGGATCAGAAGGTGGTTAAAGAGTGAGTACAAATACAAGTTCAGCTGCACCATTGCTGTCAGCTCTGGAATCCTTTGAGTCCTGACCTCAGTTTTGTCTTCACAGTACATAAGAGTTTTAGGTTAGTCATATCAATGACTTCTCAATCAAACTTTTATTTCAAGCAAGTAACCTTTTTTTCCTTCTTTAATATTCATCTGTATGAGCTGAGAGTTGATTGATGTCAAAAATACTCATCAGTCCAAGTAGCAGAAGCCAGCTGTTAGCCTGTCATCTTGAGATCTATGTGATTAACAGACCTGAGATACCATGAGCATCCTCTCTGTGCTGTTTTCAGATCCTCTGTCATGAATAGCTCCTGCCAGATGAATCACCATCACCTTAATTTGAAAGACTGTCAGCACACACCTAAGTAAATGTGATGAGCCAGGGAGGCTTTGGTCACATGGACAGCACTCCAAACTGGACCTGGTAGAGGAACAGGGTGGGGAATGAAAGGAGCTGGAGAGGATGAAGAATGAAAATCAATTAATAAAATATTTACAGTATGACCAGAGGATGAGGGGGTAGGGGAAGAAGAAGAAAAGGTGAGTTTTGACCAGATGTATTTGAAGAGTATTTGCAATAAAAAGGGAATAGTTTAGGATTAAAACATCAAAAATATGACTGGGAGCAACTGGCAGAGATTGAACAGAAAGTATAAAGGTGGGTGACAGGAAAAGTTTCCTAACAGTGCAGTCTCTTGGACTCACCTAATCTCAGTAAAAACATGAAAGTACTGTTCCTTGGCTTTCTTTAGTTTCTGATGAGCAAACAATTAAAAATTGGTATGGAAGAAATCTTTCTGTTGTGCTCTACCAGGGTCTGGAGTATGCAACCTGTCAGATCTGCATCTTGCTGCTTGTACTTACCACTTCCAGTAAGCCCTGTAGTCAGTAGAACAGGGGTGCAATCAAAGCCAGGAGTGAAAAAGAGATTACAAGCCTCTGAGCTCAAGTGTTAAGCACTGAACCCACATTTGCTGATCATCAGGCCAACGTAATAGCACAAGAGCATTCTCCTTTTGCTATGAAGTCACAGATTGTTTGGGTTTTTTTCTTCCCCTGAGTTTCAGGGATGGACTCCAGCTCCAAAAATCCTAAAGGCTGAGGCAAGTAATGGATTTTAAGAGGCAAGTCCTGGTATGGTAACCTCTATCCCAGCAACCTCAAACTCATTCCCTGACACTGAACAGACAAGGTTAGCCATGGCTATGTTATTAACCTTCTTAGCCTCCAAAGTATCAGGGGAGTTCCATCAGTTCTACCTTTTAGAAAGACCTGGTGCTACCTTTTAGAAAGATCCCCTGCCTGGGAGCTGTCTGGGATAAGGCTGGTTGGTGTAAGCTAAAAGCATGTCTGGGACCGTTTTAATTATTTCAGTTACAATGTGGGCAATCGACTCTTTATCTTTGTGCTGTTTAATTTACCAGAATACATGTAGTGTATTGGCAGCTTTTTCCCATAAAACATTTATTTGGGGAAAAAAAATAAAAGATTTTTGTTAGAGAAAACCCCTAGAAGCCTTTTTAAAAACAAACAAACAAAACAACGCAAGTATCTTGAGCATTTCTAGACTCTCTCTCCTGAACTCTTTCACCCAACAACTTCCAAGGAAATGGGGATCCATGTCCAAACTTGCGTTGCTGTAACAAAAGCCTTCTTCACCAAGCCCGCTTGCAAGTTAAACTAATGTGTCACTTAAGCAGCCTTTAAAGAGGGGTTTTATGTCTTTTAAAAATGTAATTGAAGCTTATAAAAGTCTTTATAAATTTATATGTGAGAAAGTTATTGAGTAGTCTGAAGAACAGCTTATGCCATGGCACAGCGCAGCATGGCTGCAGGCTAGATACGGCGGCTCCAAATGCCACCGCTACCCATATCATCGTGAAAATATGAATCTCTATTAATATTAAAACAAATTTTCATTAAAAAATTGTCATAACATGATTAAGTGACTTAAAAAGTTTCTTCATATTATGCATAATTTTTACAAGAGGAGAGCATTAGAATAATCGGCAGCCAGGCAGCACCTTGCGGCAAAGGGGACTCCCAGCACTTTGCAGCTGCGCACACCAGAAGGAAGTTTGCCTCTTGTTCTCTTTCATTTGCTTTCCTCTTCTCACTCTGGAAACCTGGGACTTGCTCAGCACCAGTCTTGTAGTTTGAGCCTTTTATTGCTTCTCTCTTCTCCAGTCTGCTGCAGAGGGAAAGATTAACTTTCTTCTTTATAGCCTTAATTCTTAAATCTGGTCTAATATCCTCTCCTGTAGTGCATGCATTCAGTTGCTGCAAACCCAGCCGCTGCTGATGGGTTCCTGTGAAAAGAATAGCTTACCCCCTACCTCCATGTCTTTGAGTCTTGAAGAGAGTTCAAATGGTTACTCCACTTTTGCTTTTCCTTTGATATTTACTTACTGTGGTGCCTTCAGATGAACAGCCACCTGCTGTGAAACACCCTTACAATCACACTTCTTCTCGCAATGTGTACATGCTCAGTTGCTCTCTGGTCGTGTATCCTTCCTCTGTACATGATTGTATTTGCACACGGGGCAGCTTACATGCTCACTTGGCCTCGTAACCAAGTCCTCTCAGGGGTCCTG
Organism: Actenoides lindsayi; assembly: GCA_025331215.1. Taxonomy (NCBI): domain Eukaryota; kingdom Metazoa; phylum Chordata; class Aves; order Coraciiformes; family Alcedinidae; genus Actenoides; species Actenoides lindsayi. The sequence goes on along the minus strand of WTSP01005943.1, from coordinate 62,362 downwards.
TGATGTAACGTTGAAAGGCAAATATGGAATAGTTGGTTGTTGATTGTTCAGTTAATCAACACATCAGCTAAACTTCAGAGGCTCAGCTCTTACTGGGTTGTATTTATGGCAACTGAGACATTCTACCAAAGCATCCAAGAGAAATTTGGTTCCCAGTGGAGGACCCCTTCCCATTTACCCTGTGGCCTGGGGTATTGGCAGCAAAGCCAGATCTTGCAAAAGGCTTATGAACATACAAGACATTTCCCCAACACTTCCTCCTCAGCTTGACTATTGTCTGAGGTGTTTATGCCTGCTGGGAAATATATTTAGCACTGAGGCAACATTTGCTATGTTTTGGATTATATTTTTTTGGCTTGCAAGAAGTCCAGCAAGCATGTTGAGTGCTTCCTGTGGTCTTCATGGATCTAAGCCATGTATGCCAACTGGGACTTCCTGCCATAATCAACCTACTATTAGTCCAAAGATTGTATTATCTGTCAGAGGAGTGCAAGTGGACAATGGAGGTGCAGTAAAAACATGCTAGAGCACCTGTTTCCAGATTTTCAGATCTACTTTGCATGCTCCAGAGCACTGCCTGATGTGGGTTAAGTGGAATGACAAAGTGGTCCTCTGCAGGTCTTTGCTATGCTTACACTGTTTGAACTGTTTGCTTACGAGACACTTTCCAGCTCAGAATTTGTATCTGATTTTAGTTTTCCTTAAAGTACCATCCTGTGAACTATAGGAGTTGAGGAACTGATTTAAGAACGAGGAGGAGTTAGGAAACCAGTGATAGCAAAATTAAAAGCTACTTTAAAGGAAGCCAGTTTAGCTTGTTGCTCACAACCTTCTCTACTCCTGGGAGATCATCTCAATTCTTCTTTTACTTCAAATTCAGAAAGCCTATCATATAGTGGCTACTCAGGATCGGGGCAAAGGTCTAGTTATTTTTGAATAAACCCACGTGTGCAAAAACTTGCTGATAGTAATGGTTCAGAATACAAGGCAGATTTGAACCACACCCTTGGTTTCTCCACAAAGGCACACACATTCACTAAAAACAGCTGATAATTCTTAATTCTTGTCAATTGAAATAAAATTAACTGGGTTTGAGCCCAACATCAGACCTGTAAAGTGTTTGGTATGGTGATAACTTGGCCAACAATAAATTGGACTGTTGATAACAATGTTTGGTGTCCCATTTGAAACTCGATGCTGTCTGGTTCCTTAGAAGAGGGATGATCATAATGGATTATGACACAAAGCTATCGAGCAGGAAGCATTTAGAGCAAAACACAGCTCCTGCCTTCATACACACAGATATGGACCCTTAGGATAAGTAAGTTAATGGTAAACATAAACAGGAGAGTTAATATTTGTTCTACTTGATGTTGTTGATTGGTTTAACAAATCCTTTGTGGCCCATCTGTGTTGAGCAGTTCTGCAGGATGCACTCGAGCTAAATTACGTAAGAGTTTATACAATCACAACCGGTAAGTTGTGGCTCAGACTGTAAAGTCCTATCCAGTAATCCTGCCATATTTCTAAAGCAAATTGCTTCTTAATTGAAACCTGCTTCAATATAAAAATACAGCCTTTTCAATGACTCATCCTTTTTTTTCCCCTTACAGTTTGTAAAGGCTTCCAGCAGTTTAAAGTGAGGGTTAATTTTGCATTAAGACCATTGCCTCCTAGTTTCTTTCAAATAAAGCCAGGGGAAGTTCAGAGGAAGGCTCTTTCCTCTGATAATGAAGCTCTCCACGTTAATGATGCGTGCAGGCTCCCTCGGATCCTCTGAATTAGAAATACTCGGGTGTGCGAGCGCTACTCTGCTTCATTAACATTAAAGAGAGGTAGATTGGTGGCTATTTAGGGCACAGTGAAATCACTGGCTATTTAGGGCAAACAGAAATGGTGCTAATCATGGCTGGTAATTCTATTAGTAGGGTACTTCTATTTTGGTGTCTGTTTGGCATATAGGTGAAAAAAAACAAGCACACTGACATCTTTTCAAGGGGAATGTGGTCTCAGGCTCGTTGTTGTCTTGTACCACTTAACTTCTACTCAAAGTTGCATAGTTTTTCAGGCTCCCCAAATCTTTTGGTTTGGTGTGCTGACACTCTCTAGGGAGTAAGGGATGTGTTTGTGGGTGGCAGCAACTCGAGCAAGGTATGTAAAAGGCAAGGACACAACATTCCAGGTCAAGGAAAGCCCAGAGATTTCAGGCCATAATGTACCTCCTGCTCCCTTTCCTTTCTAGGTCATGAACAAACTTACAGGTGAAGGTCAGGAATTCCAGACTATCATAGTGTAAAACTGTGCAAAGCCTTCTTCCTCAGAAAGGCTTTCTGGCATTAAAAATTGTCACTTTCAAACCAAAGACTCTCTTGTGAAGGTTCCTTGTCTCTCTAGCCCAAAGACTGAGCACAATTAATTGAAAAAGAAAGTTGGTAGTATCTGAAGAAGCCAAGTGTCTATCCTAGCTTTGAAGTCTAGGGAGAGAAGACTTGTCTAAGTGGGTTTACTTATATGCCTGCTAACCTTCCTGGACACTTTCCTCTGCAACCTGCTCTAGGTGAATCTGCTTTAGCAGGGGGTTTGGACTAGATCTTCTCCAGAGGTCCCTTCCAACCCTTACCATTCTGTGATACTAGGAAACATGTATTTCATTTAACCATAGCCATCTGGAAGTTAGCTGGCTACTTTAAGGTATTTATTTGGGGAGCCTTCATAACCTCTTGTGAAGATTGGTGCCCAACACTGTTGGATTCACACTTAATTCACTAGCTAGTGAATTCATATTCACATTCACTAGCTAGTGAATCATAGAACAGTTTAAGTTGGAAGGGATCTTAAAGATCACCTAACTCCAACCCTCCTACCGTGAGCAGGGACACCTTCTACTAGATCAGGTTGTTCAAAACCCCATCCAACCTGGCCTTGAATGGTTCCAGAGAGAGGTCAGCCACAAATTCTATGGACAACCTGTTCCAACGTCTCACCACCCTCAGAGTGAAAAATTTCTTCCTAATATCTAAATCTACATGGCTAGTATGAAATTACCACTTAACTTCCCAAGCGATCAGTCAGATGGTATGTATCCCTCCCTACATGCCATCAGGATTGACCCTTCCAGGCTTTCTTCTCTGTCTTTAAAACTTCTTTGAAGTACCAGGGAGAAGGCCCTGAGAAAAGTGCTTCAAGCTGTCTCATCAGACTTCTCCAGCAATGAAAAGTGAAATGAGTAAAGAGAGAAACCAAATGGGTTTATCTTGCACAGAGGATGGGCCCAAGTGTCCATCACTTGCATATTGTGACACAATAAGGTAATTTCTGGTGCGTAGGAGAATTTAACATTGCATATTATGTGTTTAACATTATGTGTGGTGTGCTTCTGCTGCTAGAAATGTTTTCCTGAATACCTGTGCAGGTGCTGATAACTCTGGCAATAATGTGCTTGTTGTCGTTTGCTTGCTTAATTAGCAGCCTAATATCCTGGTCCAGTTAATGCCTCTAAGAAGAGGTTTATTAGTAGTACAGAAGCTGTTTAAGCCTTATAAACTCCTTCCAGTCAGTTTCATTGGTCTGCCAATACCTTCTGGTTGAGCGATTCTTTGCTGATTCACACTTCTCCTGTTTCCTACTGCTGTTTCTCAGACAAATGTTTCTGGATAACCAGAAAGAGACCTTTGCCAAAGTGGCAGCCACCAGAATAACAAGAAAAGCAACTACAGAACTGATTTTAAAAGAGAAAAAGGAAATAAATCTGCAGACAACCCTCCTCTGGGATGACTGCTGTTGTAATTGTGTGTTGTCTCCAAAGTAGCAAGGGAAAAAAACAACCAAAAATTGCAAATACAAACAAGCAAATTGCAGGATGACATGAGTCTTAGCACTAGCTGCCTTGGGTAAATAAGCTGTATCCAGTCTGGAGTGTTGGTACACGCTGAGGTGTGTAGTTGTGTAGGTTATACTCCAACACTTAAAAATACCATTGTAGATATGCTTAAAAGAGTAGTGGCTTTTTTTTTTTAAGCTTAGCACCAGCTCAAATACCAAAACTGACTTAGTGGACTAAAGGAGAAACTGCCAAGTTATCTTGATCTGGAAGCTTCATGCATATATCTGCTGCATTAATCTTAATGGCAGAATAATGGCCCCAGGGTAGCTTGGTGAGCCAGCAAGGCTTCTCCTTAGCTGAGAATTAGGCCTGCAGTCCTGGGATGTGTATCTCTAGCAATTCCCCCATGTATAATGTGAAGAATGCAAGAAGCAGGGAAAAATCTTGTGAGTTGCAGTTGTGCAGCTGCAACCCTTATTGTCTTACAAGCATGTCTAGTGATGAAGATGTGGTGATGAAGAAGGTAGTGATGGTGTAAGACCTTTGCTAGAATTTTGGATACATCTATCAGCCTTCCTACTCTACTTTAGCAGCACAGACAACCCTGCCCCAATCTGTTTGCAGGCCAACTGGGGTCATGCTCAGGGTGAGGAACAATCTTTTCCAGTTGCTACTGAGTACCACAATGAGATGCATCAATACTCAGACAAGCTTAGGCAGTCTGGCTATTTGTGTGCAGTAAGGGGACAGGGAGAAGGTTCTTAGGCTAGGATTTATTCTTCCTGATTTTTGATATCAAAATGCAGTTTCTAATATGGAAGCCTTGTCACCCAGATTCATTCAAGTCATGGAGAAACATCAGCTCCAGAGAACATTTCAGACAACATCACATCTGACATACTCTGGAGGAGCTTGATGCTCCTTGTTGCCTCAAGGTGAGGAGACCTCTCTAGACTTGTTCCAGATGTGAAATGGTAGGAAAGTATAGGTAACCAGAGCATAGTTTCAGCCATATTTTCCATCAGTTCCAAGGGCTGTTGTAGGAATGCAAGATGCTGAGAAATGGAAGTAGGATCTTTGTTTTGATGAAATGGCTTGTGGTCAGGTGTCCCTGATCAATCAGACATGAAGAGCCAATGAACGTTCAACATTTGAACACCAGAAGGGTTAGTTGCATTTCAGATTTATCTTTTCCTTCACGTAGTTTGTTGCCTTCAACAAAGCAGTTCCTGTAAGCAGAGTATTCTGTATCTCTGGACAGCCTTCCATCCTGGGGAAACTGGCAGTCAGAGCAGTAAGAGGTTATTCTGGCCACACACTGAAATAATTAAGATCAGTTTAGCATAATTTGAAAAAAGGCTACGTGCAGGAAGAAGAGCCTGCCCTTGGAAGAAAAGTCAGGGATGGTTATACCCATCCCAGCTTCACTGTGTCATGTCCTATTTTTAGTAAAGAAAGGTCTCCATAGGTCTCAAACCTAAAGCATTTGTGTCCACTCATGATGTCATTACTACTGTTGATCCATTCAGTGAGGTGGTTTTTTTTCTGAGTAGATGGACAGAAATTAGGAATACAAAATGAAAAGGGGGTTTGAGTTCTCATTTGAATGCTCAGAACTGTTCTGCTAAAAGTTCAACCCTTCTGTGAGTATTTTCACCAGTCTGCAGCAGCCTTAGCTTTGTACTGCATGCTGACCCGAGTGCAGACCAGCTTTTTGAATTATGCAGGGTTTTTTCACCTTCATCCTCAGTGAAACTTTTGACCTCTTGAATGTGAGTGAGTAATCAGAAAACTCTATCAAATTTCATGAAGATGGAGATACTGAAAGTTGAACCTGAGGCTCCTGAGCCTGGTGGATGGGGAAATACTCGACAGTGAAGGAGTACGTAGCCTGGATGTTGCCGTTGCTCTGCTTTGGTGCAAACCTTGTTTCTCTGTGCCTTTATTCCTTCACCCTATTTCTCTCCTTCTCTCTTTTTCTTTTTACAGTGCTTCTAGCAGAGATCACTTCTTACAGTATTTGTAAAGCTGTAGAAATGAAGTCACATTCTCAGAGATAGTACATACTCCTGTAATTCAAATTAAAAAAATAACTGTAAGGACTGCAAAATGACAGCATTCAGTGGAAAAAAAAAAAAAAAAAAAAGTGATTATATTTTTTGTTTTCCAGAAAAGAGGCTCCAGACATTCCCTATAATTTAACTGTGACTGACAGTAGGAATAAGACAAGCACAGTCAATTACGTCCATGATACTTTATCAAACCTGTATGGCTGGATGGTTCTCCTCTTGGATAAAGAGACTTACGTGTTGACATTTGACAACCCTTTGGTCAGCAAACAGCTCCAGGTAACACAGGAATTTTTCATAATTTCAAAATTATATTCAGAAGAGATAATCATGCTTTCATCTTTCTGGGCAAGCAGAAAGAGGGAAAAAAAGTGTCAAGTGCACAGAGAAAATATTTCTATATTTATAGACAGGGCTTAGGTATGATGACCTAGTCCCTGAAGTTCTCTCTAGTAACTTAGAGCAGGAAGATGATTTTGGACATATTAGGTGAAAGTTCCATGTGGTTCTTAGGAATCAATAAAATTTATACTACCTTAAGACATGCTGAAGCATGTTTTTTCAGAAGACATTGTTCCTCTGCACCTCTTCAAGGTGGTGAGTGGAATTGATTTTGTCTGATTTTTTTTTTCTCACCACCATCTTCTGCTTAATTTTACATCTCTCTTCCATGTTTCCAGCACACATCTTGAGAAAGAATAGGTTGCTTGTGAGGATCACCATCCTCTTTATCCCTTTATACTGTACTCCACAGAGAACTAATCACAGATTCAGACATGTTTATGTTGATTCCTTCTTCTCTAGTATTCAGTGACATTTAGCAACTTCATGACTGGGAATTACTTGCTGGTGGAACACAAAGATCTTCCTGCCCATCCTGAAATTGTGGTGTCCTGTGGGACAAGGACTGGACAGTCTCTTCAATCACTGCCTTCATATGCATATCATAACTCCTGTGACTGGTATCTTGACAACAGACTGAGGAAGCTGACATATTTGGGTAAGTGTAACACTCCAGGCTTGGGGAAGACTGACTGGTAAGCTGCCAGGTGGAGAAAGACATGGGGGTTCTAGTTGACAACTGACTGAATATGAGCCAATGCGTGTGCCCAGGTGGCCAAGAAGGCCAACAGCATCCTGGCTTGTATCAGCACTAGTGTGGCCAGCAGGACTAAGGCAGGGATTGTCCCCCTGTACTTGGCACTGGTAAGGTTTCACTTCAAATGCTGGGTTCATTTTTGGGCCTCTCACTCCAAGAAGGACATTGAGGGATGGAGTGTGTCCAGAGAAGACCAACGAAACTGGTAAAAGGTTTAGAGCAAAACAAAGTGGTGGAGTCCCCATTCCAGGAGGGATTTAAAAGCCATGGAGATGTGGTGCTGAGGGACATGGTTTAGTGGTGACCTGACAGTGCTGGGTTAACAGTTGGACTTGATGATCTTAAAGGTCTCTTCCAACCAAAACAATTCTATGATTCTACAATTCTAATATGAGGGATGTAATGTAGCTTTTTGTTCAAAAATGGTGACAGAGCTGATATAAATTTAAACCCCCAAGTACATAAAGCCTTAGACACAAGGCCATCCTTCAATGGCCTTTCAGTATGTAAGAAGTCCTTCAAAAAGATCAATCAAATAGGTAAATGCATAACCATCAGGTCCATCACTATCTGATCTATCTTATGCCTGATCTATCAACAAAAGGAATGTATCATAAATAGTAGGTGATGTGACATCCGTTGAATTTGAATGGTGTTTCAGAGAGGAAAAGGCATTAAATTCCACTAATGATCTCTGTTGTCAGCTGGTCCCATGTCACACGTATCATTAATAAATCATGTGCAATCTATCTAGGCTGACCCCACTGACGGCAATAGTATTACTGGGAGAGAATTCTTTCTATGACTATAGCCTTCCAAAGACATCATAGACCTTTGAGTATGCTGGCTTTGTCCACTAGATCAGGAAGTGCGGTGGTCATTAAAAAAAAGAAAAATAATCAGGTATTTACTGATATTTATTCAAGTTTCATTTATTCTTTTAAATTTTGGACAATTTTCCACAATTCCCATTCTCAAGCAAATGATTTTATAAGGCTCTAGGTTCTATATGTAAAAGACAAGGTAATGATTTTTGCCATTATTAATAATAGTAGAATCAGGAATCACAAAATCATTTCAGTGCCTTTGAGCACAGCTTCATGACTGTCATACAGGGAAGCTGAAGTATAAAGATGCTGATTTTCACAGTAACAGAAAACTTGTCTCTGATCTAATCCATTAGTTTTAATTATTTTTTTCTTGATTTGTACTGATGAGATGTCATTCAAATGGCTTTCTCCTGTAGGATCTATTTAGGACTGAGTGACAAGAACAATCAGTGGGACAGCAGAGAGGATAACATGGCTGGAATGAGGGCAAAATGCTTTGTCTGACAGCAGTGAAAATCATGCAGTGTACATTTGAAGAGAAATAGGGAAGCCCATACCTTGATCTGTCTGAGGGTCACACTTGCTGTGCCCATCTCTGGCCCTGTGGCCAACTGGCATTGCACAGCTTGTGTCCATACAGCTTAACAATTTATCTCTCAAAACAGGCTGGATGCACCCAGGCTTCAAATTAGGAAAGTCCCCTGTCCTGTGCTAACTCCCAAACCGTAATGGTCACTATCTGGGAGAGTGCATTAGTCTGGGCCAAAACTGTGCCAGGAACTTGGTCAGCAACATAGCCATTATTGGAATTATTTGAGTCCAGCTCTTAGTTCCACATCCTGGCCCTGTTTAGAGACAGTATAGATATAGATTGGCTAGTATAAATCTAGCTGTTGAGTCTCAGCCTTGACCAACATCACACCAGGTATTGACCAAAAGAAGAAATATTGTTTCATTTCAGTTCTCTAACAATGTAAATTTGTTCTTTCAAATATAAAAGTCAACTGTTTTTTCAGTTTGCATATCTCAAACTGCACTTTCATAAATAAGGCAAGGTGGGAAATCTCAGAAGAGGACATCTATATCTTGGCCTCTAACTACTGTCGAACACGGAGGAGATTACAGTCTTGGGAATACTGAGACAAAGTGATCTGGCCAGCATACGTCACTCTTGCATCACAGATATTTTCTTATCCTTCTCTCGCCTTCTTTTCATCTTGATTTTTATTATATGGAGAGCTCATTGTTGTTTCTCATTTTAATAGAGAGAGAAACAATCATCCATAGTACACAAAGGGAAATTTATGAAAACACCTAGTGTGTATGATTCATGTTATGAACATTTTCAGCAAGGACTTTTATAGCAGTGAGATCAATAATTCAGTGTCAGGTTCCAAATATCAACGGCTGTTGATAGGGTAAGAGTCTGAAACAAAGTGAGTGGATTTCCAGCCCTGGTGTGCCATTTGATTTCTCTCCTAAACTCTTGTGCAGGCTGAGAGGGTGAGGATAATTAGCCATCAGAGCAGACTCATGGCATGTGGTGGACTTTCCATCATTCAGGGTCCTCAGATGATGCTTGGCCGTCTTTTCAGAGAAATATGCTCCAGCTCTACAAGAAGCTATTAGAAACCTCATGAGGCGAGATTCACGCTCTGTAGGAGGTCAGCAAAGGCTGCCACAATAGTCCCTTCTGTCCTTAAAAACCCACCAGTCCACCCACCGACCCAGAGAGGACAACGCTTGGAGGTCTGGCCTTCAGAACATGGTCCCGCCTAACTCTTCAAGATGTTGGCTTTTTTATTATTATTATTTTTTATTTACATTTAACTATATGAAATAATTAGCCAACTAATTAATCCCGTTTACAAGCTTTGTCAGATTCTTCAGCTGTCAGTCATGCCCGAGCCTGGGGCCGGCACTGAGTCTCAGCTCCCTTCTTCATCTGACTTGGTCTCCATGGCTACAGGCTGCATCTGCTGACACCCCACTCTCTATTTACTGCTTAATTAAGAATTTCACGCTCAGCCCTTATCTGCTGCTAAGAACAAGAACACACTGTTAAGAAACTCCAAATTTAGGCTGCTGCACAAGGAAAGCCTTTCTTGTCGTCCTGACTGCGTGGAGCCTCTTTAACTACCCTCTTGGCAACTGCGCTGCCACCCTTCAATCAAAAATCATTAAATGGGGCAGAGATAATGAGCATGTAGCATATCAAAAGGAGGATGTTTGCTCGGGCTAAGGAGGAAAAGCTGTAAGGGCCTATAAGCAGCCGCCACTTCAAAGGGAGAAGGGGCTGATAAAGAGTCATTTGTTCCTGTTTGACTTATGTAAAAGGTCTGGTATGTCCGCGTCCCGTCTCGCAGACGCGGGTCCCCCCTTCTTGGTGCTCGTGTGTCAGCAGTCAGGCAGCTGGGCACAAACAGCATCAGCCCAAGCATATAATCACTTGACTCCGCGCTTGACAATGGGCACTTGTAGGGGGTGGCGGAGGGAGGGCTGGGGGACAATGGGAAGACAATTATTGCAGCTGCTCGGGAGGGCCATAATTCTTCCTGCAGAAAAGTCGCCGGTTCTTGCAGGGCGGAGGGGAGATCTCGAGCATATTAGTCATCCTCTGACTTTTTTTGGAAGCACTTTGCTGTGCCGGTGGGGTTTCGACAGCTGCTGGTGTACCGCCTCTCTCCGATAATTGTACATTCTGGCAGGGGTCAGCTTACTTTTGACCCTCTGCTTTTGTGCTCGTCAGAAAGCCTTTTAGGGCGAACTGTGGGGAAGTGGCAGGGGTGCATTACATCCAAAATTAACGTCAGCAAATACGTATCAGATGCCAGCTCATTCACAGGCGGGCTCCTGAATTCACACAGCCTTTTGCTCGGGCCTGCATGGGGGAGGAAAGGGGGGTCAAGGGGAGGGAAAACCCCATGACTGAGAAGATATTGTTATTCAGATGAAGCGGGCAGCTGAATGAAGCCACCTTTGCCAGCAGTTTGCATTGGGCTCAGGCTTTCTCCATGCCCCTTTCCATCCAAAATTGCCTGGCGTCATGCGAGTGTTTGTTTATCTTTGGGGGAGAAAAAAAGGTCTGTCTAACACAAAAGGCAAGAAAATATACCGTATGGAGGGGATTAAAGGAGTTAAGTTGCCCTGATGCTTTGCCTGCTTGCAGTTTTGTAAATTAGGCTTGGGTGTGGGACAATGCAGGGGATGCTGAATGGAGAGAAATGGTTGTAATGGAGAATGTTGCTGCTATCTGGGCTACCTATGCAAGGATGCTGTTGACAAAGGTGCTCACTGATACCTACATATGCATGAAACCCTGTTTACCAACCCATTAGTCCCTTAGAAAATAATCTTTCCAGACCATTTTAAAGGAATCAGCATTGAAGGACAGATAACCTCATGTCTCTTCTGGATATTGGGTGAAGGGGAGATGAGGAAGCTTGAGGCATCCCATGCCAGTCATGTCTGCATTATCAGCTTTGCTTTGACATTATTCAGTCTTTGTAGCATCATCCCGATTTTCTCTGGGGCACCCCAGTGTCTTGAGAGAAGCGTTCCTCAAAGGTCACTGATGGGCCCTGAAATTGTTCTATGACTCTCCAAACGACTGATGGCTTGTGGCTGAATCGTCGTTTCTCTCAGGAGGGTGGTCCTAACACGATGTGACCATGCTGGATCAAAAAACCCCACAAATGTATTGTAACAGGGGAGGTGGAAAGAAACATCACACTGGGATGTTTTATCACATCTGTGATATTTTTAGGAAAAATATCCTGTGTACACTAAAATAACATTATGAGCTTTTTACGTCTGTTACAAATACGAGCATATGGAGCCACAGCGTGGTACTGCTCCTTGGTTAAGGTCTCTGGGCAATACTGGAATTGGCTAAAAACCAGAGAGCTGTTTTGTTCACTTTTGAAATGTTTAAACCACTTTCTTTTGGAATGGAACAAAGTGTTGGCTTCCTTCATCTCCAGATTTCTCTGGGCTTTTTTTCTCCAAAATTTAAGTGCTGGACACAAACATTATTGAAAACATCACTGAAAGGATTATCAAACTTTATATTTACCCCAAATACATTTTTCGGTAGACACAACTTCTATGGAGACGGGTCATCCTGCTGACTTTGCTCAAGCTACTCATGTGTGAGTTGTTAAGAGGGCCTGAGGCTCAGCCTCATATTACTGCTGTGTCAGAAGCAGGTTTACCATTTCCATAGTTCTTAAAAAAAAATAATAATTTGATTACACTTATTGTCTTTTCTAAATTCCTATAGACTGATCTCACTTCCATTGCACTCTGTGGGTTTCTGTAACTCCTTTGTGTAGGAGAAAAAACAGTCCCTTAAGAATGTTTGTTTCTAATATGGAAATACAGAAAATAAATAAACCAAGATACTCTCTGCAGCCTCATTGCTCAGAGGTAAAGGAGAATCCTAGGTGAAAGACATAAAGAATGGAGTTAATTTGTTACAGAGGACTGGTTGTACAGGCATGAGTCTTTTCTTCCAGATGGATAAAACTCACCCTATATCAGTTATTTCAGAAGGTCAGTTGACCAGATGTGGCCTGCTCAGTGGCCTCCATGAAGTGAAATGTCCGTTCTTAGCAATGAGATGCCCTTCGTAACAAATATAAAGAGAAAAATCAACCTTCTCCTAGTGAAAGAGGTCCTGTCTTTCTGGCATGGCAGCAGAGAGATCGAAGAATGTAACAGTTACAGAAATTAGATGATGAAATGCCTTTATAATCCTGTCAGGGATGGTCATTCAACTACATGATCTCTGCAGGAGGAATGTCATGCCTTTACCTCTGCTTCTGCAAATATTAATCTGCTGTAAGCAAGAATCTGTGTCCATTAGCCATCTGCATCCATTCTTTTTTTTTCCCTATTATTTATATATATATATTTATTTATTTTTTACATCTCTAGTCCTCTCACTGCAGTGTCCCCATGACAGCATATTTCTGGCTATTTCCTGTAATAGATCCTGCTAGAGGATGACAAAATATCCTATCCCAAGTCCTTCAGTTTCTAAAGGTGTGTCTCACCATGTTGTTGATTGTGCTGTCAAACAGTTTTGATTTCCCTGGGATGTATGTAGTCCAATTGATGTTAAATAGCATGAAGTTCCCTGTTATTTGTAGGTCAGTCTATTGGAGCCATTTATCCTAGTTTCAGCCCTTCCTAATATCCACAGGCAAAATTCCCCATCACTAAAAGCTCCTCCTTTATGTTCAGGATCCTGAATCAGAAGAAAGTTACCAGGATTATTGTCAAGAAGACCTATTTTTATGATTCACAGCCCAAACATCCAGGAACAGCTGTAATAAGGCAGAAAATTGATGAACCTTATAAAGGTTTTATACAATTAAACCCTGGAGCCTCATAACTACATTTTGTGAAGAGTCACCTTAATTTAATGTTTACTAATGACATCCTTCATCTGTGTTGTCTAGATCTCTTCCTGTCCTGGGCAGGAACAATGATAACATGCTCGGCAGCAAAACAAAACCAGAAGGCCAAGTGCTGGGTCCTGCATTCGGGTCACAACAACCTCATGCAATGCTCCAGGCTTGGGGAAGAGTGGCTGGAAAGCTGCCTGGTGGAAAAGGGCCTGGGAGTGCTGGTTGACAGCTGACTGAACATGAGCCAGTAGGTGCCCAGGTAGCCAAAAAGGCCAATGGCATCCTGGCTTGGATCAGGAATAGTGTGGCTAGCAGGACGAGGGCAGGGATCATCCCCCTGTACTGGGCACTGGTGAGGCCACACCTCAAATCCTGAGTTCCATTTTGAGCCCTTCACTTCAAGGACATTGAGATGCTGAAGCATATCCAAAGAAGGTCAACAAAGCTGGTGAAGCTATCCAAAGCAGAAGTCTTGGGAGGAGTGATTGAGGGAACTGGGGTTGTTTATCCTTGAGAAAAGGAGGCTCAAGGGAGACCTTATCTGTGTCTGCAACTCTCTGCAAGGAGGTTATAGCCAGGTGGGGTCAGACTCTTCTCCCAGGGAGAAAGTGATACGACAAGAGAAAATGGCCTCAAGTTCCACCAGGGGGTGTTTGGGTTGGATATTAGGGAAAATTTCTTCACTAAAAGGGTTGTCAAGCCATGGAAGAGTCTGCCTAAGGAAGTGGTGGAGTCACCATTCCTGGAGGTATTTAAAAGCTGCGTAGATGTGGTGCTGAGGGACATGGTTTAGTGGTGGACTTTGCAGTGCTGGGTTAATGGTTGGACTTGATGGTCTTGAAGGTCTTTTCCAACATAAATGATTCTATGATGTTATGATTCTATGATTATGTCACTGTAGTTTTAATTATTCCCAAAGTCTGTATCTCTCCTGTTGTGACCAGTTTTTAGGAGTATTTGTGGGAAATGGAAACAAGATACTATTGATTCACAACTGATGCTCTTTATAGCCAATTGACATAAATAATTGTGCAAGTTACAGGGCTGTGGAAAATTCAGCCCCCCGTTCCTGCACTCATGTGGAGGGTGTAAATGATGTGTAATGGTTTGAATGTTGTGCTCTGTGGTTGGATGACGCTTTAAATTTGAGAAAGTTTTATCTTTGCCTTAACTATGGACATGACTGCACTGAGTTAAGCCTTAACAGTTCCTTTTTTCATTGCATAAGGGACTGATCCCCTTTCGGAGGTCTATATAGCATATTGATCAAGTTTTATGTGCCCTCAGGATTTAATCAGAACAGCTTTTCTCTAAACAACACAAACATCCTTAATTAGACGATTGCGCTGTAGTGCCTGAAAAATTAAGCAAAAAAACCTCAACAAACTTGACAAAATACATTTATCAAAAAGAGGATGGTGTCAAGGCTTGGTTCTCTCATTTTTCCTAAGAGTTTAACTCCTGGTTTGGCCTGCCATAAGTGTGAAGAGAAAGAAGGCTGCCGTAACCCTAGAAGTACCCTCAGAAGAGTATGAATTCTGTGTCAAAGACTTTGAATTAGCATCTTCATGTCATTCTTTCTCCTCAGAGGTTCACCTTGTGGCCACTCAGAGACATGATGCTCTTCAGTTTGAGCTCTGTGTGATGATTTGGGGCAGACTGGCTTGACTGATATATGGATCAGATCACAGCTACCTTGTCTTGACTTGATATATGGATTAGATCACAGCTACTGTTGGGAGAGAAGGTGTCACTGAAGAACAGGGCTGAGGCACCTGATTACTAATTAATCAGACATGAGAAAAACCTCATGGAATCAGTTTCTATTTAATTATGGAAGCCTCATTTGGCATAGGAGCATATGCTGCCAACTCAATCGAGTGCTTTCAACTGACATCAAATAGTAATTATCAGAAAGAGTCAAGTTTTTTGATTATTCATACTAATTTATTGAACACTTAAAATTAATGAGCCTCAGTTATTTTAAATTTGCTCAGTTGCACTGGGAGAAAAGGAGGGAGGTGGGGTAGGATGGTTCTCACAATTTAAAAGTACAGAGACTTGTTTAAAGATAAAATAAGTAAATTACAATATGGCATGAAATCCCCTCGGTGGGTTGATACACACGTAGGGAAGTTCCTGGCGTGTTCTGGAACTGAGGAAAGTTCTGACAATGGCTTCATTTATACAATTCTTCTACCCCCTCAAAAAAATCTTCCAATGACATTTTAGGGTCACTGTTAGGGGTTGGACAGTGGAAAGGAGATTTATGTTTGTGCGAGTGTTTCTATTTTAACCGATGTTTGTTCCAGTCTGGTGACAGAAAGGAAGTGCCTTTATATCCCACTGGGGTTAAGGAGGAGGTAGCCTTTTAGCTGGGTCTGAAGCAGTTTACTCCTGCTCCTCTTAGTTTGATTTGCATTATCCTGGCCCTTCTCCTGCTGACAATATCCTGGCCCAAAGGTTACAACTGTGATAATTGCTCCTGACCTCTTTTCACAGTAGAGAACACAGGGTCCCTGTCTTCAGTCTATAAAGTCTGACTAATTAAAGCATCTCTTTCAGATAACAGATTTGGGGGAAAAAAAAAAAAAAAAAAAAGAAATCAAAACCAAACTACAAAACAAAAGCTGTAATTCGCTGTTTGAGCCAGTTAATACATTATGCATTCAATGGTGTGATATCGCTTGTGTTAGTGGAACTGCTGTGGATTTATAGTGGGATAAATGAGATTCGTGTTCCAGCCTAGAATTTCTGATTGTCGAATGTTTTCTTTTAGCAGTTTCTAATGAGCTGTCTTGAGACCCTCCATATCTGTAAATTAAAATGTGTTTGTTTAATCCTTTCTCAGAGTACAAAAAAGACAAAAATGCTTAGGAAACTTGAATAGTTACTCTTAAAAAACATCTGTTTGTTAGAAATGCAAAATGTCAGAAAATCACATGTAGCCGTTGATTTACTATGATTTTATTTTAATTTTTTTTGTGTGTGTTCATTTGTAAGACTTTGCTGTAACTCGCTAAAATTCTTTGTGTTCAGTCACAGGAGCTGACTTAATTCAGGTGACACTGAAAGAGAAGGAAAACGCAACTTTACCTACCCCAGGTATGTGACGGTCTGTGTCTCAAAGGCTTGGTCTGGGAGTCACACCATTTCTTTTTTACTACTTTTTCAGAAATAGATTGCTGCTTTTCACTTCAATATTTTGTACATTTATCAACCCAACAGGGGCTCTTGGCATTCATTTCAGCATTTCATCGAGCCATATCTACCATTGCTCAAGATAAATGTGTGATTCCACGGTATAAAAGACTATAAACTTTTGCTAAGAAATACCACAGCAGATCAGAAAGGTCATGGAGAATGTAAGACTAGAGTGTATTTTAGTGCTCCGCAGTGATCTGAGTGTAATAGTCTGACATTACTGCACAGCTACATGACAAATCAGACAGAAGAATACACCAGAGACAAGGGAGACCTCCAAAGTTTGGTCTTAGTTGCATAGCTGTCTTGAGATATATTGATGGGGCAGTAGGGTTTAGAGCTCAGTTCCCCCTAAACAAATAAGTAATGGAAAGACAGACGCGGATACGAGGAGCTCTACATGGGTTTAATTTCTCTGTGTTCCCCTGTGCTGGCAACGGAGGGTTTTTCTGTTCCACAAAGTTACTGGGCTGGGTCTATCCCCCTATACTTAGGCATGAGCTTCCTCTTGTGTTTTCAATACCTAATGAAGCCCTCCTTAAGAGGAAAACAAAAAACCAAACAAAACCCCCCAAAAAGCCAGAATTTCCTTTATAGTGATATGACAGAGGTAGGTGCTCGTAGAGGCCTCCAGAGGGAGGCCCTGCCTGCGTTAGTTTAGGGATTACTGAACTTGGTGCTCATCTCTTGATGGCAGAACAAATGTAGCCAAGACTGGCTCATTGGCCGTTTAAAATACAAGTGCAAGTTAAGCACCTATATTTTGTGAACTTAATTTCTCCCAGTATTTTCATGATGCTAAGGCTCAGAAGCTTCCTTTTGGATTGAGCTGAAAAATAAACTGGGGAATGAGCAGGATTTGCCACGTGTCTCAGTCAAGCTGATTTTTCAAGGCAGGTCTTAATTACCCCTTGCAATGAGAAGACTTCTGTGATTCTCAGGGCTAACAAGGTTGGGAAAGTCGGCAACTCTATTTAAAAATATTTCATAGTTTGGAAAAGTATGGAAATTCCCATACCCTGAGAATTCAATCTGCTTTCTAGAGCACCAAGGGAGAAAAAATACATGGGAAGATGCTTTCTGGTAGGGTTAGTTACCATTTTGCCACCAAGCATAGGTGACTGGCTTTTATTTTCATTTGTTCATCTTAATATTGAGTTCAAATTGCTCAAAGCTTTGGATGGCATAAGTGAAAATTCACAAAGCACGCTTGTGAAGTGTGTTCACAAGGCATAACATAAGCTAAGTATGACAATCTTCAAGATTTGCTTTGCTTTTGATGGGTCTCAAAGAATCTGAATCTATTGATTGGGTGTTTTGGGGTTTTTTTTCAAGTATCTCCCTGCCCTTTAACTCTGAAAACATGGTCCTGGGAGAGATCTTGTTTTCCCATCAGGCAGCTTCCTTTAAGCATGGAAGATAACAAAAAGCAGCTAGTGTTGCTTCATCAGTGACAAATGGAGAATGTTAATGACACAGATGCTTGACTATCAAAGAAATGGTAATTCTTCCAGCTACTGAAAATGATAATTCTTTGTATGTTCTGTTTAGTAGTTCCTTCTGATGCTATCTTGAAATGGTCACACCCAGAGACATGGAATGATGTGGAAAAAGGCTGGGGTGGATTCAACTGCAGCATCCCAGGCCCTGGAGAAGATGTCATCATCTTACCTAGTAAGTAAAGAAGGAAAGATGTTTTATTTCTGTAGGGGTGCTGGGGTCCATCTGCACTGGGATATGTATTTGTGCTACAACACAGGCTTTTTGATACCAGTATCCATTCCGGTGTGTTCAGGACACCACATTTGTTCCTCATCATATTGAAAACTCAGCTACAGCACAAAAGTGTGATTTTTGGAAGAGAATAATAATTTTTTTTTCCATTTACACATCCACAGAAAGAGACACACTTACTCATACTGATATTTAATCTTAAGAATATGCAAGGACTTTATTTCAGGAGCAGATGACTTCCAAGACCCAGAATCATATCTCACAAAGAGCTCATCTCCTGACCCACCCCACTGTGTTTTGGGCAAGAACCATATTTCACATTTCCCCAATGGCACTACCTTCCCTTTTATTTTCCTGTTGCAATTCCCACTATCAATAATGTCTCAAGACATTTGCCATGGATGTCTCCTAGTCATTTTAGCCTATGTCCGGATTTCAACTTCAGACCTGAGTTAAATTTAAATCTCAGTTTACAACCTTGTTGCATGAACAACCTTCTGAATTCTAGGAAATATATCATGCAACTTGCAATGAATTCTGAAGGAAAAAAATATAAGAACCATTTTACATATTAGCTGGCCCTGTTTTGATCAGGAAATTGGACTAGATGAGGTTCTAAAGTTCCTTCTAGACATAACTGTTGTATGATCCTATGAGTACTATGTGATATGACCTGATGCTGGCTCCTCCTCATTTGTTTCTCAGTCTCTCCACCTAGCACAGTTCCACTTCTGGTAATGGAGATAACACTGCTCCATGTCTCTTCCTCTTCCACCTGTTTTTGGCTTATGAAGTTTTTGTGGAAGGAAGTTTCTGTTGCTTTGTGTTGTCATTTGGGCATGGAGCTTCTGTCATGGTTAGGGCTTCTATGTTCTGTGATATTAAAAATAATATATATATATAATCTCAGGATAAAGTAAGAATTATGTTCAACCTTCAATGAATATTTAGTTTAATCTTCATTTTTCTGATAACTGTGAAAACCCCCTATATTGTTTGAAATAATTCTTTTCTTCACTTTTTTGTTGAACTTACATTGAACTGAAGAACAGATAATTTCTGATTAGAGTTACTGAGCTGGGGGAGTTACTGAGCTGACCAAATGCAGGTATCTAATGTGAATTGAGTTGTTTTTCACTGATGGTGTTATGTAGAGCTCCAGGGCTCAAGTCATTTGCTTGTATTAAGATATCCAGTGTTGTTTGAGGCACTCCAGGAATGTCCTGCCTAGCCAGCTGAAACCCTAGATGGTCATAGGTGTCCCCTATGTCATACTTGCCAGTCCTCTGTGAGGTCTCCAATATCCCAGGGCATTTCAGATAGTACTAAGTGCCCAAATGAATATACTATGCTGGAAGCATACACACCTAGCTCACATCAGTCAGCTCAGTTCAGGTGCCATAAATTGAGGACTGAACCTCATTTTTTCCAGAGCATGTTCAGCAGCACCTGAGATATGAAGCCAGCCTGCAGTTAATGTGTGTCCTCTGAACCATGATGTCAAGGTCTACATCTATTTCCTTTGGCAGAATAATCAGTACTAACATCCATGTAAATATCTTGTCTGTGGGAATCTATATCAGAACAGACCCTCAATCTCCAAAGTCCCAATGAAGGACCCAGAAAGCTGGGTTTGCTTTCCTCTTCCAACAACATTACTCCAGCTATGCCACTGGTACTTCAGGTTGAATATGTGCCTGCTTGCCATTTGGAAACACAGGAATTGTCCTTATTGTACTGTGCTCCCTGGTTCCTACTTCACTCTCATCTCTGTTATATCTGACCCCTTTATGCAGACATTAAACAGTGGGACATTACCCATGTGCTTTGCTCTCTTTTGGATCCTCTTGCCACAGCTGGATTTTGCATGCCTTTGCATATTTTGTCCTTCATAGCTCTCTGAGAAGAAGGGCAGAGACAGCAGCAGACCTCCTCTTACAACTTCCTGTGTATCACTTTATAACCAGTTCACCACTATCAGCCCATGACTGTCAAAACACCAGATCATTTCAGGCTTCAAAATCTTATAGCAGATGCAGATATGAAGAGGCACAAAGGTGCCACTGGCAGCTCAGGCCTCTGTAATCACAGTGATCTAATTATGTAGAGTGTGATCAGATGGTCGCAGGAGGTAAATCACAATTTACATAAAAGCAGAAAGTAATAATTAAATAAGTAAAAAGTTTTGGCTAAGGATTTGGAGTTCCATTGTTTAGATTAGATTAAGAGAGGAGAAGCTGGATGCTGAGGTTGTGATGGTCTTTTGGTATATTACAAACTCACCTATGAATAAAACTCTTCTGTGTTTCCTGCGAGAGTTTGTGTAATCCTCTCGATAAAATGACTCGTTTTAGCTGCCACATGAGATGTTGACTGCGGCTTTTGTCACATACCACAAGGTCCTTCGTGACTAAGCTGTGCCTGAAGCGTTACACGTTGCTGCCCACAGCCCAGCCCAACTGATCTAGTTCTAGGACTGGAAACAACACTGCTGCATCAGCATGCTGGTATACCAGATCTAATTAGCTCTCCTGAGAGGCAAAGCTCATTAACTCAGGCCTGGCACTGTGCAGCATGACCACACAGCCTTTGGGGTCAGAACTAACGTCTCACAAATTTAGAGCAGTGCTGGTTTGGTCAGTTTAACTGGAGAATGCCAGCATTGTGCTGTGGCATGTGGTACAGGGATTCTTTCTAGCATACTGGTGGCTACTGGTTGGGAGGCAGCAGGATAGAGGTTGGACTATTAAACATAATCTGTCTTTTACCATGGACAGGAATGTTCTCTTCCTATGAAGAACTGAGGACAATAAAGATTGCTGAAAACCAAAACATAAGTTGGTGCCTGAGCAGTAGGCTGAGACCTTGGGAGTTCCAATTCTGCATCACCATATTTAGCTGTTTAGAGCTGGGTGTTCCACAGTGTACAAAAACCTGCCTCTGCTCTTCAGAGAAGCTTTACTGTACAGCAAACCCACAACAAAATATTTAGTGGTTGGAAAGAAAAGAGGCAAATGATTCCTGCTAGGACCAGTGGAGAGCCATACTCTGTGACTGCCTTCTTCCTATCAGCAGGAAAAATCTCTTAGCTCCCATCACTAGAGTAGATATGTGTGTTCAGTTGGTGTGCAGAAACTATTCTCCTCTCCAGTGTCTTTCTGGAATTCTCTGTCAATTTTAGCCCAAGAACATGACCACAAACATGAACAAAAGCTGTCTATCAGGGTCAACCGCTCTGTTGCACACCTGCATTTTCCATCATCCTCCCTCTGCTTCCTTTTCACCCTCCCTCTTCATTCTTGTCGGCTTGGAGGTGTTGAAACACTTATAAGCAGTGGGAGTCAACAAAGTGCAGGGTCTTCAACTGGAGTCATAGTCATTTTTCATGAGATAAGGGCTCTGGATTTGTTGCCCAGATGAAGGCACCTAAAATGTAGTGAAGCAAGATGAATTTTCTGTCGATTTGTCATGCTTTGCTATGCTGCCACAAGTGTGTTTATAAGTTCCCAGTTACAAGAAAGTCAACCCTTTGCTTGGATCCAAAATCCAAAATGAATCCGACAATTTTTAAATTTATGTTTAATTGTAGCATTTTATGGATGTTTCCCTTCCCTGGCAGATATAAGTCTCTTCCAGCTCCAGCTGGAAATCTTCAACTCGGGCTGCAACAGCTTGTGCTTTTATCTCTGGAGGTTCATCCTCCAGAGCCACAGCCATCCCACAAGGACCCCTCACATGCATCAGGCTTCAGCAGTCACACCACTTCGAAAAACATGCTGGATGAGTTTAGTCATGCCATTCTGGCAGCCAGCAGTGGCATTAGCTTCTCAAGCCCCTGGATTTTCAGAGCTTTGGTTTATGGTTTTCAGTGTGACATACTCCTGATGCAGTGCACTCTGGGTGGAAGGAGAACATGTTATAATTCCAGGCAATGGAATGCTGTTTTGAAGTGTATTGATATGATATCATGTAGCCTCTGGCAATTTCTCTCTTCTTCTCTTTTTTTTTCCCTTCCTTTTTTTTTTCTTTTTTTTTTTTTTTTTTCAGTGGTGGAATTCACTCTGTTATTCATTTTCTGATTTTGATTTTCTTTGAACTTTTTCTGTTTGAAGAGATGAATGCTGCAGTACTGTATCTCATATAATAGCTCTTCTGTTGTGCCTGATTTCCATTCAATGGCGTGCTATGGTCTTTTATACAGCAATGCAGCTGATCAAAGGCATTTCGTGTCATTGCTGGAGTCATTAGTGACTTCTCAGTATTGTACATCTGAACATTAAGACTGTGCCATACCTGTGAGCTTTTATCCGAAGAAATATGTGTACAACGAAATGTAGCCCTGTTTTCAGGCTCAAACTATGGCTTGCTGAAAGTCATTGCTTGCCATTATATTAATATCTTCATGGGAGGAAAGCAATTCCAGTTTGTCTTTGTCTGAAGGTAAATCTTTTGAGCACAGTGACCAAAGTTTATGGTTATAACCACTTAGTCAGCATCTTCCTCTACTGCACAAATGAGTGTACTCTGTAAGGACCATATAAGGAAGTGTCCTTTGAATCTGTTTGCTTTTCTCTTCAAGTGTGAAAGGACTTTTTTTTTTTCCTCAGAGGAGTGTTCTGTTGTTTCTACAGGGCCACATTTCACCCTCCAAGGACTTCGCACTCCAAGCATCACACCCCAGTGCTGTTCTTTTAAACTGAGGGAACCATAGGCTTGCAGACATATCTCTGAATGGGGAAATTTCTCACTTCTGTGTCTCAAGGCTCACACACATGATGCCACAGCTGCAGAGCAGTCAGCATTTCCTTTATAAAACCTTTTTTAGAAAGATGTGCAACTCAGCAAAAAAGATCTGTTCTAGATTGAAACTTGACAAAAAACCCAGTATGCCTAGGAGCACTTCTTCTTTTCCTTGTAAAAATGTTTCAGTCTGTGTTTGATGAATATACTTATGGCCTTTGTCAACTGCAGGTTTTTGCCACATTCTTGAGCTGTGATTTCACAAACTAGGTTCCCCTTCTGTCTGAGAGATATCATTTTAACAACATCTTCCCCCTTATTCTCTTCTCTGTTTCATATCCTCACATACTGTGCCTTCACTTCTCAGGTCTGCAGGGCATAGGACTATACCTGTCCTGTAAAGAGATTATAGACAGGAGGTTCTTCATGCCTGTAAAGATGTATCAAATACTAACAGTAGGAGATTTGGGGGGGGGGCGGACAGACTGCACTTGCTCTGTAGAGACTTCTTACATTTGAATGCTGTGAAAATTTTACATGCTTGAAAGATGTTTCAGCCCAAGGATGCAAGGAATTTCTTTTGAGATGAGGTGTTCAGGTGGTGTACTCCTTGAGAACGGAGTGCCTGAGATTTCAGAGTGTCCCTTGATTATATCCACCAGAGAAAGAAGAAAAAAAACCTGGGAAAGGAAGAGGTGGGATGACTGGGTTACAGTGCAAAAGTAGGAACATGTATGTAGAAGAGACAAACAAATCCCTAAGCTGACCCAGGACCCCGGGTCATGCAAAAATTTCCTCTCCCTTGAAGCTGTGAAACTTCAGGACTGCAAAATCCTAGTCAAAAACTAGGAAATGCTATTATTAATAACAGCCTACTCACAGGTTTTTTTCAGTCCACTTTTGAGTATACTTCATGTAGGTTTTGGTTATGTTTCTTGCAAACAAGGCTCGAAAAATGCTCTTAAATCTGTGCTATATGGTTTCAGTCAGTCCTGTTGTTTTGGGAAAGGACTTTCCCTGTGCTATCTGTTGCATGATCATTAGCAGTTGCTAACGGCTACAGGCAGAAGAAAAGCTGTGAAAAAACTCATCCACTTCCTAAGACACTTCATGGCTCTTCCTATGTTCCACACCATTCTCACCACTCTGTCAAAATCCCTTGGAAAATATGTATGTTCCTTAATCTTTCCTGGTTTGCCCATCACAATAAATGCAGATGAGATCAGCGAGTCACAGCAAATCTCTGGGTAAAATTTGGCAGCTGTCATTATGTTGAAGATACTGATTTTGTGAAAGCTATTTCTATGAAAATTGCAATTAGATCATCTCATTGAACCCTTTGTTAAGGAAATACCTTGATTTTCTTTTTTCCAGAGATATCCACTGACTCAGAGGTGGACCATACCTGGAAACTGTTGCTCTTGTCAATAATGAAAAGAGATGGAAAGAGCAATTTAAAGGCCTGAGCTGTTTTCCAGTGCAATCGACTGAAAAGCTCCTAGTGACATCAAAGAACATTAGGTGGGCCCTGAGGGTGGAATTCACCTCTGTACAGTGGGCTACCTCTAAAAGTTATACCATTTACATGTCCTACTTGGAAACCTTAAGTATCTTTTAAAAGGTTCACAGGCTGTAGACTTGCACCTTTAGGAGGCAGCAGTGATGCTGTTGTTGTGATCAACCAAGTGACAGTCCCCACTCTCTTCTGTAATGTAAAAATATGCTCCTTGTTTTACCCTCAAGGATCTGAGGGAATGGTGCTGCCCCTGGTCACTGTTAACTAATCTATTAGTAGGGAACTGGTATTGTTTAGTACGGAAAAAAGGAGTCTCAGGGGAAAGCTCACTGCTGTCTACAACTCCTTGATAGGAGGTTATAGAAAGGTGGGGGTCAGTCTCTTCTCCCAAGTAACAAGTTATAGGACAAGAGGAAATGTTATGCCAGGGTTTAGATTGGATATCAGATATAAATTCTTCATTGAAATGGTTGTAAAGCCCTGGAACGGGCTGCCCAGGGAAGCAGTGGAGTCACCATTCCTGTATGGATTTAAAAGATGTGTAGATGCGGTGCTGAGGGACATGGTTTAGTGGTGACATGGTAGTACTGGGTTGATGATCTTAAAGGTCTTTTCCAGCTTAAATGATTCTATGACTCTATGAATGATTAGTCCTATCAATACAGAACCAAAGAAGTCCATCTTCCTGCGGCTTATGTTGATGTAAGCAAAACTTTCCTCTTGATTGGTGCGGAAGAGCTGAGCTTTTATACACAAAACCTGAGAGAGCAAAGCCAAACTGCAGGGTGGGAAAAGTGGTGACAGGGTGTCATTGGAAGTAGGTTATGGTATGTGGCTTCAGTTTGTCACCCTGATCACTGCTGTTAACAAAATGGGGACCTGCAGGCTCTTTGTACACAAAGCACCTATTTGACACAGTTGTATTTTTTTCTTTTCTGTCAATCTTGTTGTCCTCAGTGCCATGAGGGAAAAATGCTGTCTGGATACAACTTAATAGTCCTGGTTCATCTCATTGGGTGATCAAGATTTACATTCATAAACAAAACCAGGTTCACTTAATGAGACTAACATGCCTCTAACTTGCTGCCCTTCGCATGCATTCTTAAAGATCCAAGCCAACTTTGGACGAGACTTAAACATGCAACAATTTCATTATAAATATGTTATTATTCATTTATCAGATTACAGCCCCACTATGGAGCCTCAGCTGTAGACGAAGCTCTGCTTGTGGATACTGCACACACAAGCCCTGCTCCAATAATTCTAAGCAAATACAATCTAAACAAAGCAAAACTGTCACGGTTTAACCCCAACCGGCAACTAAGCCCCACACAGCTGCTCTCTCACTCCTCCCTGGTGGTATGGAGGAGAGAATTGGAAGAGTAAAAATGAGAAAACTCATGGGTTGAGATAAAGCCAGCTTAATAAGTATAGCAAAAGCTGCTCACAAGCAAAGTAAAACAAGGAATTCATTCACCACTTCTCATCACCAGGTAGGTGTTTGGCCACCTCCAGGAGAGACAGGCTTCATCACAAGTTATGGTGACTTGGGAAGACAAGAACTGTAACTCCAAACTTCCCCCCCTTCCTCATTCCTCCCCCAGCTTTTATTGCTGAGCATGTTGTTATATGGTCTGGGATATCCCTTTGGTCAGTTGGAGTCACCTGTCTCAACTCTGTCCCCTCCCGACTTCTTGTGCACTTCCACCCTCCTTGCTAGTGTCATGGTGAACAGAAGAAAAGACCTTGACTTTCTGGAAGCACTGAAAACATCCCTGAATTCTCAACACTGTTTTCACCACAGATCCAAAACATAGCCTCATTACTATGAATAAAATTAACTCTATCCCAGCCAAAACCAGCACTAAAACTTAAGCAAAGCTAACATTCTTCATCCTCATGCCAACCTTCTTTGTCAAGTACTGTTGGTAGGCTGCCATGGTTCTAAACAATCCTCTGCTTTTTTTCTCAGATCGGACCATCCTGGTGGATATGGCTCTTCCACCTCTGAGAGGCCTCTACATCCTGGGGACCCTCGAGTTTCCCAGCAACTCCAGCAATGTTCTGAGTGCAGCCTGCATCATCGTGGTGGGGGGTACATTGAAAGTGGGTAAGTGAGCTGCTTGTCTTCCGGATGCCTGGGTTTTATTTCTGCCCTTGACAGTCAGAGAAAGAAGGTGGCATTATGTTACTATAAACACACGGGACATCCTAATGCCCCATAGCTATCTATCTCCAAAGTGGACACACAGAATCTGTGTTAGGCACAATGAGCTGGAGCTAATTACTTGTTCTTTTAATGGTAGCGTATTACAAATGCTTTCACCTCACTGAAGCTAATGGCAATACTGATTTCATTGTGGCTGAGATTTTACATGATATGTGAAAAAGTCCTCCCTGCTTCATGCATGGTTGCTTTGGAGACAGTATTTCATAAAATCACAGAATCACAGAATTTCCTAGATTGGAAAAGATTTTTAAGATGATCTAGTCCAATTGTTAACCTAACACTGAGAAGACCTTAACTAAACTGTATCCCTCAGCACTACGTCTACATGACTCTTAGATACCTACAGGGTTGGGGACTCAACCACATCCCTGGGCAAGCCGTTCCAGTGCCTGATAACCTGTTTGGTAGAGAAATTCTTCCTCATATCTAATCTAAACTTCCCTTGGCCACAATTTAAGACCATCTACTGTTGTTCCAGCACTTGTTACTTAGGAGAATAGCCTGACCCCCATCTCTCTACAATTTCCTTTCATGTAGTTGTAGAGAGCAATAAGGTCTCCCCTCAGTATCCTTTTCTCCAAGCTAAACAATCCCAACTCTCTCATCTGCTCCTCATAAGACATGTGCTCCAGGCCCTTCACCAGCTTTGTTGCCTTTCTTTGGACATGTTGTAGTGATTCTTCAGGGCTGGATCTACCTCAGTGTTCAGGAAGTGCCTGGTGTCTGTGGGCATTAGTAAGATAGTTTCTAGGTGATTCACAAATATTTAAAGTCAATATAAACAGAGTCATGGAGAATCCCCAGAGTGCTTTAAAATCCTGCTGTGGCATAAAACTGGCACAGCTGGATTTAGCGCAGTTGTTCCCCTCATCCTTCTGTACAGGTGAGCACCAGGACTTTGGGGAGGTACCACCTTGCCCTTACTTCTACTTATTTCAGACTCCCCAATGTCACTGGGGCTGTTCCACATAATTTGCAATGGACAGGATCAGTGTTTTTCCACAGGAGTAATTACTCACATATTTCCCCTTAAATATTAAGGTTCTTAAAGCCAGGCATTGTATTTACTTACATCCTTAGGATGCTGGGATCACGTTGTTGATCACTGCTTGACCTTTCTCAAGATTGGTTTCATGAACTTTAAAAAGAGTATTTGTTTGTGTAATCACCTCCTGAGGAAGTCTGCTCCAATATTTGTTTGTCGTTAATCTCAAGGGACTGTTTAGTTAATACAGTACCGGCCAAAAGTGTGATTTTGCTGTCTTGTGTTTTTCTTTGGAAAAAGAGGTTTGAAAGACTATTCTGGGAGGTTAATATATATATATATACTTAAAAGAGTCTCAGTAATCTCTTACTTACACTCTGTTGTAGTTTAAATATGGTTTCATATTGGTTTTAAGAAAAAGCATGTGTTCATTGCTAAAAACACTTATTAAAAAAACATTGAGGCATTTCTTTGCTTTACAAACTCCCCTCCAGCACATCTGTGAGTAGTAATGATATTAAAAGCCAAACAGGTATTTGCAGCTGTTGAATCATAGTCCAGCGTCTTCTGGAGAGCTATCTTTGCTCTTGTTTCAGCTGTGAGATGATAGGTGGGTAAAGAGGCTGCAAGCTTCCCACACTGTACACTGGCTTCTACACTTGCTTGTAAACCTGGGAGTGCATGCTTTTTATCCCTTCCTCTTCCTCTACCCATGTGTTCGAGGCCTAAAGGTAACTTCTTGGAGCCCATCTGTCCAATCCTGACTGTTCCATGCCTGAAGGAAAGTTTTGAAGCCCATCTGTCCAATTCTACCACACCCCAAAGAAATCCTGACACAAAATAGATAACAAGACAGTTTAGTAAACAGACTTAATAGATGTGGACATCAGCATTCACCATTGCCTGAGCAGGATCTGAGGTTGACATCATGTAAGCCAAATCCCCAGGTCCTCCCTGTTGTATAACTTCTTAGTGTTCTGTTTTCATGGTCACATGCCATTGCTTCTAATTCAGTGGCCTGGGCCAAAGACTTACTGGAAGAGCCTGAGTATTTTGTTCACTTCTACTGCTAGAAAACAATGATACATTCAAGAAACAAATCTTACTTGGACTTTGGTGTCCTTCAGAGCACTTTGGCATCTT
This sequence comes from Actenoides lindsayi, assembly GCA_025331215.1. Lineage (NCBI taxonomy): Eukaryota > Metazoa > Chordata > Aves > Coraciiformes > Alcedinidae > Actenoides > Actenoides lindsayi. The sequence goes on along the minus strand of WTSP01005943.1, from coordinate 33,575 downwards.
AATTGCAGGGAAAAAACAAAGTCAGATGCTTAAAATTCAACTAAAGGTATATAGCAACTGAGCGATGATGAGAAATATATAACAGGAAAAAATCAGTTTAAAATGGGTGTTTATGAACTATCAACGAGAACATAACTTTTATTAAAACAATAATTTGGAGGGAAACTGGGATGGGAAAATACAGTGATAGTTGGGACATCAGAATGCTTGGGACACCTTTGATCCTGCAGGTTCAGTCACTTTTTTCCTCTTCAATGTATGATCACAGTGCAGTGTGAATTATGATCAACAGAATCATTGGGAACCCAGAAGTAAAATATCCCCACAGTTATTTCTCTGGGTGCTCCTAGCCCTTCAGTATTGTTGGACCCAGGGATACTTTCTGATTATTTCTTCTCTAGTAGTCCTAGCTCCCAGATAAGAAGCTTCTCCTTTTCACTTAAACTTCCTTCTTTGATGGTGATATTTGAAACAGCCTTTTAGAAACACCATTTATTTCTATCTCCCTATGTTGCCACCCTGTAAAAAAAGGAGCTATTTTTCCAGTTTATAGAAAGAGAGTTTGAGGTTCAGAGAGATTAAGTGATTTGCTAAATGTCATTAGCACATCTGTGTCAGAAAACAAAAAGAAATGTTGAGCTCAACATCTCGGAAGTTTGGGGTATTTTTGGTTCTCAGCTAGGATGGTTCCATTCATTTTAACCCATAAGTCAGCATTAAAACACAGATGATATGTGCAGAAAATGCCCTCTTCCACTGCTGAACAAAGCCCTCATCTCCTGATAAGGCTGCAGAAAATGCTGAAGTTCATTTTTCACAAATAGATCCCTTGGACTCATCCTGAACTGCACTGTACATAGCTGCTCTTTGCTGGCAGGCTATTTTTGCTTTTTATAGTAGAACTCACCAAGTAATTATCCAGATAGGATTTCTCTTTTTAGTTTCAACTTGTCACATTCTTTTTTTGCATATCTCATGATGGCTGCTTGTCAGTCATGTCACTCATCTAAGGCAAGATGCCTAAGGTTATCATTAGCTCATGGCTTGATTGTCTGGAGATGAAACACCACACATTTTGTGCTTGTGGTAAGATCTCTAACACATTCACTCCCCTCCTTTTCAGCACTAGAAAGAACCTGCATATTGACTTCCCAAAGGGTAAATCTCTGTACTTCATGAAATGGCCATGTATTAGTGATGATTAACGCTCAGCCTTGTAACGACAATTAGAGCAGAAGTTTCACCAACTATCTTTTCCAGCTTCTCCAGTACCTCTGTTCAGTGGGTCCCATCTTCTTTAACTGTGAGCTGAGTCTTATCTTGCAGTAATGTAGCATTCCTGCACAGCTATTCACCTTGTATGAAGATGGAGTACTGTTGATGTATTGAGAGCAATTTTTCATCCCTGATCACAGGAAAAATTGGTTTGAAAAGTTTATTGCACCATCTGCATCCCCTTCAATTAATCTCTCAGGCTCCTTTTGTCTTGGTTTTACCCTTTCCAAGCCACTTGGCTTCTTCTAACTGATCACACCATCTAGGGTGCAAAGGGACTCAGTTCAAATGTTTGAGACACCCAAATTTAGTCATAACATGTGGAGACCAGTGTATGAGCTGGCTGCTTCTCCTCAATAGAGTCAGAAGAGCCTCAGCAGTCCGTGGGACTGGCCAATACAGGTATCTAGAGCAAACCACAGTCTACGATATATTGTCTGATCTTTGTTAGCTCAGTCAGTCAGAGAACATGGAAATATCTGCATTCAGAAACCTAAAAGTAGGCATATAAATCTCTCTGGAAACATGGTTTAGTTGCCTAACTATAAGGATTTTCTACCACTTTGAGCACCCTCAGGTGGTCTCCTTAAAAAAACTACTGTTCTGTTATTGATCCCTGTCTTGTATCTGCCAATCTCACATAGTAAATTTGGATGACCCTAGGACTCTCAGATGGCATTAAACATCCCTATTTAGGCAGCTGAATCCCATCCTACATGTCTCCTTTCTTATTCCTTGGACATTCATCTCTCACTTCTGGCTGCTAGTTCCTACTCCACAGCTGTTGGTCTCTCTTCTATTTACGTGACAGCATCACCTGTAAGAGGCAACCTATATGATGTCTCCTTGTTTACAGGCTGCTTTTACTTTTTATTGGCTTCTTCTTCTGGGGTTGTTTAGCCTGGAGAAAGTAAGGCCTGTAGAGACCTTCTTGCTCTCTACAACTACCAGAAAGGAGGTTGTAATAAGGTGGATGTTGGTCATTTCTCCCAAGTAACAAGCTATAGGAGAAGAGGGAAGAGCCTCAAGTTGCACCAGAGGAGGTTTAGGTTTGACATTAGGAAAAATTTCTTCCCTGAAAGGGTTGTGAATCTGCCCAGGGCAGTGATGGAGTCCTCATCCCTGGAGGGGTTTCAAAGCTGTGTAGATGTGGTGCTGAGGGACATGGTTTAGTGGTCACCTGGTAGATCTGGGTTAATGGTTGGAGTTGATGATCTTAAAGGTCTTTTCTAATCTAAACGATTCTATAAAATGCAGTGTGAACACCTGAAGAAACAGCTCGGGAAGAAGAACCTTCACTTGGTGACTACCCAGCTGTGTATTGACCATGAATAAAAACTCTTCAAGCTCTCTGGTGACAATATACTGCAGTTTTCAAAACAGCTGAGTAGCTGGAGTCCAAGAAGGTCTGGATTCAGGAAACACAGAGTTGATATTGGAGATGGTCACAGCAAGATACTTAGCAAAGTCCATTTGCCAATGAAAGGGAGGGGTTCTTATCTTAGAGATTTCCTTGCTCTTATATTCAACAGCTGTTGCAGAGCGTTGTGTTGTAAAAAAGGAAAGGCTAGAAGGGAGGAAACACCCACTATTCTAGGAAAGAATTGAATGGGGTTTGTCATGGAAAAGGAAAAAAAAACACAGCAAGAAACTTTCAGGAAGAACATCTGGAATAAAAGTGAAATATGAAAACAATGGAAAATGCTTTTGAATCTCAGAAGCAAGCTAGATGCAGGCTGCAGTCCAAAATCAGTGAAAATCCGGATAGAAAAAAAGTCACCTCTCTCTGTTCTCCTTTTTCTTTCTCTCTTGTCACATAGTATTTATCCTCTCCAGAGGTTAGACCTGATGAAGGATTATGAGCCATGTGCAACCATTACACTAACAGATCTGTGTTGCAATCCAGGCAGTTCACACTTCTTCAGGAAAGTATGTAATCAGTGGTGACTTTATTAGCAGCACAAGTTGTTTCTTATACGTAGGATTATCGTATATGAGGGGTTTTTTTTTTGCAGTGTATAATGCATACATTGTGGTGCCAGCACTCCCTGGAAGAACTTCAGCTTTAGCACAGGCTGGCAGATATGTGTTGAGTCTGGACAGAGGAGCAAATCCTTCAAATTCCAGATAAACTTTGCAGCTGGAAGAACGTGTGTTTGAGGAAGCCCTGCCTGTTTTCTGCATACACTGGCTTTAGTCCTTCCTGACCTTTTCCTCACATCTCACCAAACACTTCTGGCAACTTGGACTGAAATTACCTTTTTACTGGTTCTTTGCCACCAGTTCCTTATTATCTCACCTTATGATCAACCAGATTGCTCATTAAATTGATAAATCTTCCCAGCTGTAGTAGGAGCATGAAGTGGGATCCACTTCTGTGCACCTCACGTGCAGGATGGGTAATTCTACAGTTTGACGTGCTGTTATGTAGGACTTGCTCACCACAATAAAGTGGGACAGTTTTCACATCCAAAGTTCTAAGACAGGCACTTAAAGCCCAGATCCTTCACATATGTGTTGAAGAGATTATGATTCCAGTGTTTATGGCAATTTGGCAGTTTTAACAAGACCACTTATTATAAGATCTGTGATTTCATACGCCAGTTACATTGTAAGGTGATGAAACTTATCTTGCCTCAGTGATTCGTGTTTATTAACTATTTTGGAACTCCCTATGAATAAACTGAGGCAGCTACTGTTTGCATATTTTCATGAGCCATACTCTAGGGCTTTATTTAGATAAAGCTCAGCTTAGCCTAAGACCTTAGCCAGATTTTTCTTCGTTTTTCCTTTGTTTCCATCCATTTATACAGAATGCATCACTTTTTCAAGACCTGGTATCTTATATTTTGAACATTTCATTCCTAATTCTTCCCTTCTAAATTATTGCTGTTTTGCTGCCTCATCTCTACGTTGTTTTTTGTGGGGTTTTTTCTTCCCATTTGTGTTGGCTTATCTGGTTACTTTCAGTATCTTCACACTACTTTGGGTCAGTGATAAAATGTTGGATACCACAGGGCTTGCAGGACCTGACCTGTCTGAGTCAATGCCCCTGTTCTAGTCAGTCAGCCTGAAATGTAATGTGTGCCAAGTTTATATTGTACCAGTGTAGTTTGTTAATCAGAAAGTTTTGTGCTAAGTCAAGTGCCTGGGAGAAGCCAATTATATTATATCATATCAAAGCTATTATCTTTATCAACTAAACCTGTGATCTCATTAGAAGATGATAACAAGGAAGTTTCACAAGACCTTTTTTCTATAAAACCAGGTTGATTGGCATTAATTATATCATCCACCTTTAATGATTTATTAATTGTGTTCAGAGTTGGACATTCCATTTTTATTTATTTTTCCCCTAGAATCAGTGTCAAGTTGACAGGCCTGTAATTACCTGGGGCTCTTACTTTTATCTTTGTTTGAAATATTGGCACAATATTAGCTTTCTTCAAGTGCTCTAAGATACTGTGACTGATCCCAAACTTACTGAAAAGTCCGCCTTAATAGTCCAATGAGTTTCTAAGCTGATTCTTCTGTAGCACTTACATTCAAGTTGCTGAAATCCATTGATTTAAACCCATGGAACTTTTAATGGAAATAAGCAAGTATTAAGATTCTAAAGACTCATTTCAAATATACTTAAAACAAGACAAATTTTTCTATTCATAGATACATACCATGTTCTTTTGTGTCATATACCATTTACAACTTCCAGCCACTGAAACATTTCTGTGAACAATATCGTCCCATTGTTTTATTTCTTTTCTAAGGTTTTAATATGGTGATGACCTCTTATGAGTAGTTTTATTTATAATTTCTTTGTTTCTCACTCTAATTTTATTTTATTTTTTTTTGTATTGTGCTTTTGTTTGGGGTTTTTTTCTTTAACAAAGGTAACATTCCTAAACATATTGTCATGCTTTTTAGGATTAAAAATCACAAATTTTAGCTAAACGTAGATGTAGTTCTTTTAAAGGAGTAATAAATTCCAGCTCAAGCCTTTAGAATTCACATTTCCAAACATTTGTCTGTGACTGTTAAGCCTGAAAAATTACTGAAAATTATTTTAAATTGAGCTGAGAATTGAATATATCACATACCTATTTTTAACTAACTTAACTAGAAGAAATAGCAAATGCTTTGTAGCTAGGAGTAAAATAAACCCACCAATAATAGCAGCAACAGTAATTCATAATGATAGTTGATTATAAACCCCCACTTTAAAGGGACATCATCATGAGTAGAAAATGGAAATTGTGAGTAACATTGTAAGATTAATAAAAAGGTCTCCAAACATTTTATGTTGAGTTTTTCCTTGGTCTTTAGTGTAGCTAATAACTTTATCCCAGGGGTGAAGGTTCACCTGAGGAATGGGAAATGTATGTTCAGGCAGAGTGTTTGAAATCACAACTTACCATGAGGATGAAGGAGGAAAACAATCACTCTGTGTGCAAAAATAGACAGAAAAGTCCATGTAACTCTTCTGCTTCTCTATGTAGATATGTGTTTAACCTAGTACATCAGTGGTGAAAATGCTTAGCACTAATTTTACTTTGTGAAAATAGTATTTGCTTGTAGCCCAATTCCTGGTTTCTTCTGTTCAAACCACAGTCATGGGAGTTTAAACAAGAAAGTCAAAGACAGTTTGGATGGATGATGGCCTCTGTAAGACTAAATTCCCTCCATGACCTCAAAGAAGATGCAAGCTCACTGGTGTGAGATGTATTACATGGGGACCATGCACATCTTGTACTATTTGTCTTTTACTTTTTAAAAGCTGTTCAGAGAATTTAAATATCCACAGATATCAGTCAGACACTGGTGGAAGAACAATGAATTTTTTTATTGATTTCACTTAATTAAAAAAAGCTTTCCAAGAGGAATGTTTCTTTAGGATACAAAATAGTCTCTCTTTTCCAAACTAGTAATTTTTAAATATTAAAAGAACATGACAGGCCAGCTAATTTTGTACAGATATGTATATATTTTTTAGTTCTACATCTGCTGCAATTTTCTGTTGCATAATTGATTTAATCTCTAATTTTAAAGGAACGCTGAACTCTTTTACTGGACTCCGCATACATTTCTCCAGGGCAAAAGCTGTCCTACTTTTTCTTCCTTAGTATCTGTTTAGTGCTGGGCCATTTTCTTCTGAAATTGTAAACTACCCTTGGTGAAATAAATGAAGTCACAGTTGGAATACAGTTTACTGTACAGACTTATCACCACAAAATGAAAGCACCATCGCACATAACAAAACTTCTTGGGCATTTTCTTTTCCCATACTCTTTTCCCCATAATCTTTGCATTGGTCTGAAAGACCATTTTACCCATCCTGGCTGCAGAATTTGTGATTGCCTGGGAACTGGTGAAATTGTAAAGGAGAAGAAAGGCAAAAATGAGCTGAAGAGGGAAATAGTAGTTCAGCCATTTAGACCTTAAAACTTGGATTCACACACTCTGGTTCCCCCGTAAATTCAGCATTACAAAAGCCATTGATACCTCTGTGGTGAGTTGTTACTCTTTCGTCTGTATTTCAGGTTCTTTTCAACATCCCCTAGAAAGGGATTTAAAGCTGCTGGTCCTTCTTCGGGCATCTGAAGGGATTTACTGTGATCGTCTGGAGGAAATAAATGTCCACCCAGGGAGTATTGGTATGAAACATGAGTTTACCTTTTCATAGGAAACCAGTCTTAGGGAATAGCTAAATCTACCACTGTTGAGCCTGTTTCTATGTCATACAGGAAAATCTCTAACAGAGGTACACATTTTTGAGCTAAAATTTTTTTACTATCTCCAGGTCAATTCCTGGACCTTCCGTGGAGATTTTGTTTAGGCAAAATTTAACAGAAGTGAGCAACTAGGTGTCAAATACTGAGGTCTTTATATGAGAAACTGGAGAGGACTTAAAAGGACTTACACATGTGTACAGGGTTTTGCCTTGGTTGTAGATTTGAGATTTATAGAAGATAGTTGTCAAAGTTGAAGGTATTAAAACTAAGATGACCTTGTAGAGTGGAGAGAAGTGCACATTGACAGAGGGTATTTGGTCTCAGTTATCTTTGGTCTCGCTTAAAATGAAACAAATTGCCCTCAATTTCCAGGCTAGGATAATGAGCTTAAACCCACATCACTATTTTAAAAAGCTTGACTTAAGTGAGATGAATTACATCCCAGAGCCACTGGATGGATTCATATACACACATTTAAATATATGGAAACATAGAAAGATTGACAAAAGAAAGTTCATGTTAACTTCTATGTGTCCTTGTATAATTAACAGTTAAAGAAACAAGTTAACCTTTTTGTTTTCCATGTTTTAAAATATGCTTTATATTGCAAGTATTGCTAGGCTTCATTATTTGCTGAACTTCCGAAGACAGTAAAAACTCAAACTGCTGTCAAGAGAAATTGCCTGGATCAAGATTTGTAGAATAGAATTTTCCAAAAATTCAAAGAAAAAGTAAATGAACAAACAAAAAAACCTGATTTGTTTTTGATAGTGCCATTGAGAACCTATTGCACACTTTGATCAAGCAATTACAGATTTCTAGAAAATATCTAAGTGGAATGTTTGGAAGGTAGAACAGAAATCTAGTTGCCAGAGGAAATGGATTTTGAGGGGGTTTTTTAAGTCAAAATTTACTTAAGAGCTGAAGTATAACAAGAGTTAACAATTTAACATCCTGTGATTTTAGGGGCTAGAAAAAATCTGTTGCTGAGGTTTAGCACACTATGATGGATCAAATAAGACTTCACGACAGTTCATGCTATCCTCTTAAACCACAGCAAATGCAAGATCTTTGATGTTATTATGAAGGTCTGTCTTGGTGGGATTATCAGTGTTGCACCACCAATGTTTGCCACAGTCTTCTGTGACAAAGTATGTCATGGAAAAAGGTGTCCATGGAGGACAGTAAAATGGTTTGACTAAACACCTGAATAAAACACAACTCCTCTGAAACAATGTGGCACTATTAGAGATGCAGGACGAATGACTAACTCTAATGGGAAGATTTCAGACCATGTCAGCAAAGTGAAACAGGACATTTCAATGAAGAAACTCAATCAGAAATTTCTTGTACTTCAAACGTAATCATCTTGGAACATGTCATCTATATGAAAAGTTTCTATATTTCAGCTTTTTGCCTTGGTTTTGGATCTCCTTTCGAGAAAAAAAAAATAAAATTAATCTTTCACAGATCAGAAATATAAATAATAGCTAAGTAATTTTTTGTATCTTTCTGTCCTGAAGTTTTTACTTTATTTGTTTACTTAGGTAAAAAAAATTTTTTAAGCATCTTTTTAAAGATTTTTTTATTTTATTTTATTTTATTTAACCTTTGTCTGCAGCTCCAATTTGAAGTAATGAGCCTTCTATGGTACAAGCCCCTTTCTCTCCTTTACATATGTTTGGTCATTTTAATTTATTAATGATTTATTTCTAGCTTACTTTGTATTTCAAGTGGGGTGTTTTTCTTACACTTTTCATAAAATAAAATGGTTTAATAAATATATTTCCATCTGTTTAGTTATTGGTTCAGTTCTTCTCAAGTCTCTTTTGCCCCTAACCTTTGAACTTCTGATTCTGTTTTTTCTTTCCAGGGGTTTATGGACAGGTGCAAATTTACAGCGCTTATCCTAAGACGTCTTGGACACATCTGGGAACTAATGTTGCTCCTGGCAATGAAAGGTGGTGTTTTGTCCTATTATGCCTCCAAATAATTAAGTTTTGCTTCCTGTTCCTATAAGTTTTGTTACTCTTTTGTGATAGTCTTGGTTTAAACTATGTCTAGGTAGAAAAAGAACAATTATGTCACACATTGCAAAAATTTTATATTAATTTTAGACTAATTTTAATTCTTAATAAGAATGAAAGGTGTGATTTTCTTCTTTTCCTCTGTTCTTCCTTCTTTGCCTGCTTCTGCCCTTCCATACATTTCCCTCCTTCCTTTTCCTTTTCCTTTTCCTTTTCCTTTTCCTTTTCCTTTTCCTTTTCCTTTTCCTCTCCCTCTCCCTCTCCCTCTCCCTCTCCCTCTCCCTCTCCCTCTCCCTCTCCCTCTCCCTCTCCCTCTCCCTCTC
>WTSP01005943.1:6678-24121 GCA_025331215.1 Actenoides lindsayi | reverse complement strand
CTCTCCCTCTCCCTCTCCCTCTCCCTCTCCCTCTCCCTCTCCCTCTCCCTCTCCCTCTCCCTCTCCCTCTCCCTCTCTCCTCCCTTCCCTCTCTTCCTCTCTCCCTCCATCTCTCCCTCTGCCTTTCTCTTCTTTTTCAGAAGGAAGAGATGTACTTGAAAGTGGCCGATATCTTGGTGATTAGGATTTTTATTTTGGTTTGAGACCTACACTAAAATTTCATCTTTGAATTAAGCAAAAACTGGTATATGAAACATGTTCTTCAACATCTTAGATCAGGTTTCTGGAGTGAACATCTTAACTTCTCCTATAAGATTTAAACTTTTTTTTTTTTTGGTATATGTCAATTGGCTCAAGGACTATAAGGCTCCCTGTATAACCTGAAGAGTAAGGTTTCTGTTGGGATGTAAGCCTTCCAAGGTATAGACAAATTTTCACTTAACTTTGGCAAGAAACAGCTTTGAAACTCTGCCTTCTCTCTCCCCTGGTGCTGCCCCGTGCATAAGCTTTTACAGCTCCTGAAGAACACTCATCTTCATCGTCAGCTACCCATGATTTCAGTCTGAAAGCTTGTCCAAAATCATCACCTCAAGCAGGTTAAATGAAGTTGCCACATATGCTTGTTTAGTGAATAGGTATCTATCACCTGGAATTCAAACCTTTCATCTGAATCAGAAAACATGTTTGCATAAGGATCTCCTCTGTATGTGCATTGACCATTAGTTGGGGTGGGGTGGACATCTGCCTAGCTCTCTTTGGAGCTCTCATTCTTGATTCTGTGTTACACAAAATTTTTATTGACCTCTGCTGTAATTCTTCCAAGTGCTTAATTTTAAACTGAAATATGTGTATTTGAAGGCCTAACAAAAACTCATGGCAAGAGTTTCCATCTGGATAGAGGTGAAATAACAGCATTTAGGGAAGGAATTATTTGGAACTTCACTGCGAAGATGGGCAATGGAAGCTCAAGGGCCTCACAAGTAGGATTCAGCTGTTGATAGCTCTCACACAGTTGAGTGTCTAGTATATATAAATTGTTTAGGATTGATGTATAATCTCTGGAGAGACAAATACTTCTAGATGCTGATTCAAACCATGCAACATTGGAATCACCCTCTGGAAATTCTTCACTTTCCCTGGTGAGGATGGGAGTTCAGAGTAAGCAGATTATTAACTGAAACATGCCAGTTAAATATTTAGATGAAATGGATCCAGGGAGCATTGGTCTGCTGCCCAGATGTTTTATGTGAAATATCATGAGGTGCTAAGACACAAGTATTTGGAATTCATACATCTGCCTTAAAATGTGACACACAGAGTTGTTTCCATTGTTAATAGAAAGAAGAAGAACAAAAAAAAAAAGTATTTATAATGAAAATTCTACTAATAGCCTGCTAAGAGTCAATGTGGTTAGAGCAAATAGGCTTGTCAGTGCTAGAATATAAAAACTGATGGAAGTGGCTTTTTCATTGACTGAAAGCTGCTGTATTTAATTCCCAGCATGAATCAGCACATAACTTAGAGAAGGACTCATGCTTTCAGAAAGGAGAAAAAAATTTATTTACCTTCAGTGAAAACCTAAATTAGTATTTAAATAGATCAAAAACTTGGTGTCTCTTACAAACCATGTTTTCTTTTGCTAATTGATTCCTCTTATTAGATTTCTTTGAAATTCAAGTCAAAAGAGTTACACTTGGGTCCACAAGATATAAATTTTTATTAGAGTGTATGCCTTGGACTGGACTTAAGGTTCAACTTCTGGTATGGGTTGCATGTGTACCATCAAAAATACCGAAATATTCTGACTCTGTGGTTTTGCTTCCTCTTTGCCAGTTCATAGAATCACAGAATCATAGAATCAAAGAATGGTAGGTGTTTGAAGGGACCTCTGGGGGTCATCAAGTCCAACCCCCCCTGCCAGAGCAGGACCACCCAGGGCAGGACACACAGGAACAGATCCAGGCATGATTTGAAAGTCTCTAGAGAAGGAGAGCCCACAACCTCTCTGGGCAGCCTGGTCCAGGCTCTGGCACCCTCACAGGAGAGAAGTTTTTCTTCCTGTTCAGATGGAACATCCTGTGTTCCAGTTTATGACCATTGGCCCTTGTACTGTCACAGGGCACCACTGAAAAGAGACTGGCCACTTCTACTTGATACCCACCCCTCAGATGTTTGTATATATTAAAAGATCCCCTCTCAGTCTTCTCTTCTCCAGACTAAACAGCCCCAGGTGTCTCAGCCTTTCCTTCTAAGAGAGATGTTCCAGTCCCTTCACCACCTTCATAGCTCTCCATTGGACTCTTTCTAGTATTTCCCTGTCCCTCTTGAACTGGGGAGCCCAGAACTGGACACAATACTCTAGATGTGGTCTCACTAGTGCAGAGCAGAGGGGGAGGAGAACCTCCCTCGACCTGCTGGACACAGTCTCATTTATCCTTGAACAATAGATAGTTCTCAGTCACACATGACATTTCAGAAGATACTCAGTGACTCTTCTAAGAAAAAAAAAAAATAAATAATTTTTGGTAGACTTCTTTACTGAATGTTTCTGAGAACCAGAAGTGCTCCTCTTGAGCCTACTCATCTTTGAAAAAATCTGTGAGAAGAAAAACTAGGAAAAATTAAAAATATAGCTCACTATTTATGCCCATCTCTTTAGGACTTTCCTTTCTCTCTGCACTTCTGTTACTCTTGATTATGTGATGAGGCACTCTCTGAATTTATTCAGTGGTCTGTTTTCTCAACGATTACCTGAGGAGTATAGATCATCATCTAGCCCACATTAGTCACCCTGTGATAGGACAAGGTGTTTATCAAATCTATATATAAATATTGATCGTTATTCATTTTTGCTTTCACAAAATGCTTTTATTTTCTCCTTAGGAATCTAAAAATACCCTGCTCTACAAATAAAACTTCAAATGCAAAGGGGCATTTTCAGCTCGAGATTAAAACAGATAAGTTTTTTTAAGATGTCGTTGCAGGGGGGTTGGACTATATGACATTTAAAGGTCTCTTCCAACCCAAAGCATTTTACGATTCTATGAAATGTAGATGTCTATGTAATGTTTAAAAAGGTTCCTAAGCTCCCATTAGAGTCAGTAGAGTTTTAGGTGCTGAAGCCTAAAACCAAGGGCAAGATTCAGGTAGCTGAAAGTGTTTTGGTCCCTCTGAGGCACCTTTGGGCTGATCTGAGAGGCCTTTGAGTCATCCTTATGGCTTCCATCTGCGTTTCCAGGAACACCCCATGTACAATTCCTATCATATCTACCAGCTGATGTTTTAGGTATTCTGGGACACCTCAGATAGCAAGAGGTGCTCTTGTTTAGGGAATCAAATCCTGCTGTACGTGTCCAGTTCAGAGATAAAATAATTACCTTCCACCCACTACTGACTGTACCAATCAACTATAGTGGAAGCTTAAATGCCAAGTGCACATGCATACACAACTATACTCATGCCACCTACATTTTGTTGTCCAAGTCCAAAGTGACTTTCAGCTCTGTAGGGTACCCTGACACCAAAAATGGTTTGACATATTTTTGCTAGGCAACTTACTTGTGCCCTGCAACTCTGTACTGGAATGATATACCTTGTTAATTAATGGTGTGAAATAGATGTTTCAGGATTCATTTCCTCCCACGTATTTTAGACATCTGTTTTTGCAGAAAGCCCTAAAGGGGCTTTTCCTAGAGCATAGCCTGTGGATTCTTTCTGAGATCTGCCTAGGCAAAACTGTTGTTCGCTTTTTAGGAAACGTGTGAGCATAACTTACATAAATGTAACGTCTTTAACTTAATAACTTGGTGTTTCAGGATTTTTGTGGAGGACGAAGTAGATTGGAATCATGGGGGAGGTATTGTGATCAGCTCTTCCTCCTACGAAGCCCACCAAGCTGAAGTAGTTACGCTTAAAGAAGTCAATGGTCATAGCATAAGAATTCATGAACGCCTTCTGCACAGGCATATTGGTAAGGAATGTAACTTTCCATTTGTGAGCGTTATCTTCTGAAGCATTGACTTTCCATTTCATATCTCACCAAGATCAATTCTATTTTACTGATGTATCTTCATTTCTTTCTCCATAATCTTTTTTCTTGATGTTTTGATGCTGAAAAGATGATCTTCAAAATTGCACAAACTGCTGATTCTAACATGAATTTCAAGGGATAGAATTATTTCAGTGCTGCATATTTTGGTGAAATTTCCCAGTGCTTCATGTTTTAGGTAGAACTGGTTAACAGAGAGAGAAAGTAACAGAAATTTTAAAGGAAAAATAATTATTTTTTTTTCCCAGGCAATTTTCAGTATTTCTGTGGTATGTCATAAATTCAAAAAATAATAAAACCCCCCAACTTTCTGATTTAAATATCAAAATAATTAGATTCATGGCATTTGAAGGGAAACATTTTATAAGTTCCATGACATGAAACTGATGTATTTGTAATCTAATATGTAAATAAACATAAAACCTGTGTACGACTCTATTTCCTCTGTAGATTACATGGGATCAGTATCTGAGCAGAAAAAGAGATGTACCATTGATTATTTAATTTTATTACAGCCATTAAAATAAAGTTATTACTGGATAGTTAAGTAAATTAAAATAATTTTATTAACAGGTCAAATTCTGAAGCTCCAAACCCAGGGTTTGTCCTGTGCATAGAAAAATATTTTTTTAATTTAGTCTTTATTCAAGCTAATAGGCACGGAAGTTGGTATGATGAATAAAAAGATTACAAAATATTGCGTGTTTTAAATGGCTATAACTGTGCTACTAAACAAAGTTTCACTTGGAACCAAGCCCTGTTCTGCAATTATCCGCAGTTTTAATCAACAGTAGCCTCCATGGCCCAGTTTTATATGACAATTTCCTTTAAAAAAAGAAATAAAAGCAGTTAAAAAGGTAGAACATCTAGACCCCATTTCCAGTAGTTTATGAATGGCCTTTCTTTTTTGCAAGGGAAAGAAGAAACCTGCCAGTCAGTCTGAGGGTCAGAGAACAGTTCTTAATATATTTTCTTAGCTAATGTAGATATCAGAGATTAAATGGCTGCATACACATTGAGTACTGCAGCAGTGGTTAGATATAGCTGAAAAAGAAACAACAGGACTAATGGGAGAATTAAGAGCTATGTAAATACTGGGATTCACCTGGGCAAATGTAGGTATCTACAGTAAATGTTCACACATGAGATAGTCATACTGAGTTCTCTTGATAATCAAAGCAGAAAAATACATATTGCTCACCATTATTTCATTTCCCCCTAAAGCAGATGTATAAAATAGACAACAAATTACACTTGAGAATAGCCTATTTCTGTCCATTGTACATAAAACCACTTTGGATAACTAAATCACATATGTAGATAGCTAAAGTCACTTGAGATTAATTCCAGGGTAGACATCTGAAATGGAGACTCTCTCAAAAGTCCCATTTATTAAGACTTTGTTTAGAAAACACACAGAACCAAGACTCTGTGGCAAATTGTTTTTCAGCATTGTCATTGGTCTGATCCTAATGAGAATTCATGGGGATCAGCTCTGCAGTGTACTGAAGAATAACTCCAGCATATAGAGCTTAGAAAAAAATGAAGTGTGAACCTGCTCATTGATTTGGCATCTGCACACCGCAGGGAAAAGATTTAGCACCTTCTTTTTCTCTAAAAATGAAATACGCTGGTAAAATAGAAGCACATGTTGAATATTTGATGGGCAGGTGGCCTTTCTGTTTTTGTGTTGATGCATGTAGATTGTGCTGGAGGAAAAACACACCTGAATGTCAGTGCAGATTCTGCAGAGAAGCTGTGCATAAGCTGTCAGGCTTTATGTCCCTCAAAGCACTGGTTTATAGGTATGATAGACACTTATCACATTTTCTTTCTTGAAACTCCCCAGGGCATTCCCATGACACAGAAGATGGTAGACGCATCGCTTTGGCTGCGGAGGTTGGACTCCTCACACGGAACGTGCAGATCAAGTCTGATGTGGCTTGCACTGGGAGGATGCTGGTGGGACGTTTTACAGACCCCAGTGGGACTGAGTTTGAAGGTAGTTGAGATTCACTGACCAGACCAGCTCTGGCCCCAAAAGTGCAGTCCAAAACCAGATGTATCCATTCACTGGTGCAAGGCAATTCTAAGCAAACCGTGATTGTGCAACGTGTACGCAACATGAGTACTAATAATATTTCATAAATACTGGAATTTATTTTAGAAGGGGCTGTTCTGTGGTTAGGTGGCTTTTACTATAGATTTATATATATATCTGTGAAAAAAATACACATTATTGGTAATACACTGATGAAGATTGCCTGTTATTATATGCCTGAGTGCTGTTTGAAGAGGTGTCATTCTTACCAGTTCTTAGGTAATTTTGCAGGCTTTTATTTCACTATATTTATCTCATTTCAGGTGTCCTTCAACTTTTAAATACTGAATTTCTGAACTTTGGACCTCCTCAGCTTTCTGCCATTGAATTCAGGAATATATCCCAAGGGTCCTCGGTGGTGTCATCCAGCATTAATGGTAGCTGCGGAGCTGGCATTAAAGCAGTCATGAGCAACTGGATCTTCTTGCATGATAACATGGTGTTCAACACAGTTGGACCTGGCATCGATTTGGAAGGGCAAAATCATTCTCTCATCAGGAACCTTGTTATTCTGAGCAGGCAGCCGGAAAGTTTATTAGATTGGGTTGCTGGCATCAAGGTGAACCTTGTCAGTGGTGTTTCCCTCCGTGGCAATGCTGTGGCAGGATCTGAGCGAATTGGCTTCCATATCAGTGGCCAAGAGTGTTTACTGGATGGAGAGAACTTCAGTGAAAACGTGGCCCATTCAAATCTCCATGGTATTCATCTGTACCATGGAGATGGATTTCAGACCTGCACGAGAATCACAGGTTTTCTATCCTATAAGAATTATGACTATGGTGTCATGTTCCACCTTGGAAGCAGTGTTATCATGGACAACATGGTGCTGGTGGACAACACTGTGGGTCTCATGCCAGTAGTGTATTGTCCCTACTCCAAGCAGTGCCACACAGGGAAAAGATACATAGAACTTAGAAACTCCACCATTGTCGCAACAAGCTCAAATTTTGATTGCATCCAAGACAGGATCAAGCCTCGCTCAGCTGATCTGACAGCCAATGATCGACCACCATCCTATCCTCTAAGAGGCCGTGTTGGGATTTTATGGCCTATGTTTACCAGTGTTCCCAGCCAAAGGCCGGACAATCCATGGCATGAAACTGGGGATTGTCCAAAAGTCCTGGGACTCATGAAATTGAAAGGTTGGTCTTCCATGCCCATTGGCCAGGCTATTCTGTCACTGTTTTTCTTAAGTAGCTACTTTTTCTCCAATTGATGTTGCAGCCTTCCACACCCAAAACCGGACATATTGGGGAAATCTGAGCCTCAGTGGAATTAATAACAAAAAAATTCTTCCATTCAATAATAATTTAAAAACCCCCACTGTTTGGTATTTTTCACTTTTTGAATCTACTGCAGTATGATTATGCCATGTGCTAATGTATGTATTTTACCTCAAATATGCCTGCCTTCTGTGCTATGTATTTTTCCACTTGATTCGTCTCTCTGATCTACAGTTACCTCTAGCTAAATAAAGATACCAAGTTTGAGAAGTAAATAACACACATAGTATAGAATTTGTTTAGAATGTAATGACTACAGCTGCACAGAAACAGTTACTTTGATTGTTGTAAGGGATTGCACCAGAGGGATAAAAGTCGGTTATATATCCCACGTCTTTGGTTCAAATGAATTTTACAGTCCCCAGAGTAATATTTGCATGTGGCAGAATCTAGAGAGCTGGTTGCTGTGGTGGGATCAAAATAACTCACCGGTTTTCATGTCTTTATACCTCACTGCTACCTATTTTTGTAAGAAAATACATTTTCCTCTTTTTACTGAAGAATAAGGGAGAAAGACAAATAGACTTGCCAAGGGTCTCATAGAAGTTTTCTGGCAAAAGGTGGATTTTGTAGCTGCACACAAGTTCAGTGCCAGAGCCAAGAAGGTGTCACCAAATGCAGATCTTCTTATATTAACATCTGGCAAAGTGGATAAACCATCTAAGGCAGATTGTCATTAAACTGGTTCTTACTGATTTGAATGAAAAATTATTAATCACTCTTGCTTTTGTTTCTCACTATTTCCTTTGATTTCATTTCCTATGGGCATGACTTGGTTTTTGTCAACTTAAGATATTACATGGCTATGGAATATTCTAAAGCCAAGTGAAGATCTATGATCAATGCAATTAGTCTGATTTAAAAATGATCTGTACAGATATATAGAGAGGATCAATTTAACATGGAACATGCCATAGAACAGAACATTTCTCCTTCTAGTTCTGGCACTCCTCTAACAACTTTTCCTCACTTGATCTTCTCTTAATCCTCATCAGAAGTCACATTTACTGGATTCACAAAGAGCTGCTACAGTGAAGACAGGGATGTCTGCATCATGTCACATGCTGACCATTTAGGCATCACACCTCTTATCACAGCGGAGACATCAAGGATGTTACATGTCAATGAGAAGGACAAGTTCTACTTTCATCCAACGAGGTAATGTGCTTCATTTTGAACTATCCTGCTCAATGGTTTGTGCAAAGAAAAGCACCTACAATTTTCTGACTAACCTCAACTCTGTATCAGCTGTCATTTTGTATAGTCTTACAAAGAGTTTAAGTAATTAGTTTAGAGCAGATGCGTAGCTGCAGAACAGCCCCATTCTTTGTCTCTGTCTCTGCTCTTGTATTGCTCCTGTCTGGAAAAAAAAAAAGAACAAGTTCAGACATCGGACAAACACACAGATAAAAACCTCAAATCCAGGAAAAAAACCCAAAAAACCAAAATGAAAAATAAAACAACCAAAATTTAGTTTAGGGCAATTTTTTAAAAAATTGAGATTCAGATTTCATCAAGGTGCAACTCTAGACCAATCTTCTTGGATTTCCCCTTTTACTGACATTTGTATAGCAAAACAAGCCTCATATATCCCATTTCTTAAAACTCCATCCTAAGCATCTCTGACTTCTCAGCTTCAGGCTTCAGAAAATGTCAGGACCTCCAGCAAAAAAAGCCTGAGACAGGGAATGTCCTTTTGGTTGGGGAAGCAGAGCTTGATTTTTGCCTGCGAGATCACATCAGAAATGTTGATCAGAACCAGGCAGGCTGTGAGATGTCGAATGATTGCCAGAACTGCTCCTGCCCAGGGAGAATATCATCTGCGTGTAGAGGAACGTGGAGGAAGGAGGGGAGAGCTTCATCTCTAACCTGAAGTCATTGCTGGTTGCAGTGATTTAAACACGCCACATCCAATGGAAACCACATGCCTATTTATTTATTACAACCAGAGAGCACAATACAGAGGCTATGTCAGGAAAGCCTTGAAGTAGCAACAAAATCCTGCATGGACTCCACTTGCCAGTCAAAAATAATTGGAGGTGTCCCACACCGCTATGTTTAGAGCCCCTCCAGCCTTCTGCCAGATTTTTTATTTTCTGTATTTCTGCCATTTGCTCTGGGCATTAGTTTGCGTGTAGATTTCTGAGACCTGTCCAGCTTGTCAGCTCCCATTATGTTTCACTCTTGTATCCATCCCACAATATTATGCTATTAGTGAGCTGCTGAATACGCAGTCCACCGCAAGAGCAGGTGATTTTCAAGTGTGATGAATGCCTATGGATTACTGAACGCTTTCTTAGTAGTCTGGTAAACCTCTGTGGGTGATTACATCTCCCAGTGCTCCTCACGCATTGTCTGCATGCATTTATTTAATCTACCTTTGCAATGGAGCTTGATCCAGGTTGCGGCTGCATTGTTCTGCTTCAGCCTCCTGAAGGGGTATCTTGATGGATATGTCCTGTCAAATATGGGGTGAGCGTTGCCTTAGAGCATGAGAGGAAATAGGAACATCAGGGAATATAACAATGCCATGAAGCACTTTGCTTGTCCCACTGGTAAATCTAACCAGCTGAAATGCTCAGTCTTCTGAGAGATGATCAAGAATTGAAATATCTCTCAGGATCAGAGGAGCTATCATTGTTCTCCATGTCTTTTGAGCTGTGTTGATTGGAGGCACTAGCCCATTTGTTTCTCTGCCCTTATTGTAAATCTCTGCCTGTATCTTTTTGCTACATTCAAAAAATAATTGGGTTTTTCCAGCCTGAGTACAAGAAATTCAAAGTTTTCTTCAAGACTTAATATGTATCCATGTAGCAATCTGAAGACGTTTCCATGGACTTTGCTGGATTACAAGTCATTGTATATCATACATATAATATGCATTTTGTCATAGGAGTGATGCAACCAGTTGGCTAGTTCCTTTTAAGCTGTGTTAAATCTTTAGTCAAAATGCAGTTAAATGCACTTAAGATCCTCAGTTTGTGTTTCAGTTCACTACATTTTACTGATTCAAAACTCAGGCAGTAAACTCATTCTGTAGTCAATAGAGACCCTTGTCTAGGAAATGATTCATCTCAACTGTCCTACATATGTCTTAGGTAGGGTGTGTTCCCCTTCAAAAAACCCATCCTGTTGCAGGTACGTCCCTCTGTGGAAGTGTCTTTGATGATCTACATAGAAATTTAGAGGCTTTTCAGGATGTTTTCTTGGAAAAGACTGTATCACTAATCACTACATTTATGCATCTTTTCAGTCCCTCCAGGGTTGGTGGCTCTATCACTGTCCTGGGCAGACTGTTCCAGTGATTAACAACCCTTTCAATGAAGAAATTTTTCCTAATGTTTAACCTAAGCCTCCCTTAGTGCAACTTGAGGTTGCTTCCTCTTGTCCTATCACTTGTTACTTGACAGAAGAGCCCAACTCCCACATTGTTCCAACATCCTTTCAGGGAGTTGTAGACACCAAGGTCTCCCCTCAGCCTTCTTTTCTCCAGGCTGAACAACTCCAGGTCCCTCAGCCTCTCCCCACAAGATTTGCTCCCTAGATCCTTCACCAGCTTCACTTACTTTCTTTGGACATGCTTCAGCCCCTCAATGTCCTTCTTGAAGTGATGGACCCAAAACTGAAACAAGTATGCAAGGTATACTGGGTAGCCAGTGCTTTTAAACAAATTACTATGCATAACACACATCAATCTGTAAGCAAAAAAGAAACAGTCCATTGCTTTCTGTATGTAAAGAGAAAAGCCAGTGCCCTGTAGCAGCAGAAATCTTCCTGGTCACTTAGTGCATTTCCCTTTCACTCAACAACTACTGGTTTCACCTGACATAGATCAAAAATTAATAGCATGTGGATATCAATAGTTACATTACACAGTTCCTCAAATAAGGAAAGCCGAGAAGGAATCAGAGGTACTAACACTGCAACTGTATAGCTGCTCTAAGGACCATGATGTTCCACAGTGGCCAAAACAAATCCCACAAAGGAGGAGTTTTGGGGAAAGAAGTTATGTTGTAAAGATGATTTGCTCTGTACAAATCCAGCCAAAACTTGGAGAGAAAGGGGCCAGTCTCTTTTCATTGATGCCCAGTGATAGGACAAGGGCCAATGGTCATAAACTGGAACACGGGAGGTTCCATCTGAACAGGCAGAAAAATCTTCTTTCCTGTCATGGTGCCAGAGCCTGGAACAGGCTGACCAGAGAGGTTGTGGAGTCTCCTCCTCTGGAGAGATTCCAAACCCTCCTGGATCTGTTCCTGTGTGTCCTGCCCTGGGTGATCCTGCTCTGGCAGGGGAGTTGGACTCGATGATCTCCAGAGATCTCTTCCAAGCATTCTATGATTCTGTGATTCACTGTAAATACGTTAGAACAACCAGTACAATGTTTTTTCTTTGCTCTCATCTTCATGATAACATTCCCTCTCTTACCTGTCAGTGTACAGACCTCTGAAGACCCCATGTTCCTTGAAAAGAGTTGCAAAGGCTCGAGGAAGGCCCTTTTCAAGGATTTGGATGGAAGTGTCCTGGACCTAGAACCACCTGTTTCTGTTTTCCCAAAGTCAGAATTTGAATGGACACAGTACTACTTGCAAGCTGGTAAGTGCCCGTGCTGTCTGGAGTGCTCACAAAGTCATGCATACTTTTGATCCATGAGATGTGATTTTACCCCAGGTTTTCACTGAGACCTACAATTGAGGCCAAGGTGGTGTCTGTGTGATGCCTTTCCAGGATGTACGTAGTGAATTGCATTGTAGAAGCTGGCACCCTCAGTACAAGAAAGACACTGAGGTGCTGGAGTGTGTCCAAAGAAAGACAAGGAAGCTGGGGGAAGATCTAGAGCACAAGTGTGGTGAGGAGCATCTGAGGGACCTGGGCTTGTTCAGCCTGGAGAAAAGGAGGCTCAGGGGAGACCTTGTCACTCTCTACAATTACCTGAAAGTACATTGTAGTGAGGTGGGGGTTGGTGTCTTCTCCCTGGTAACGAATGATAAGAAAAAAGGAAACAGCCTCAAGTTGCACCAGATTGGACATTAGGAAAAATATCTTCCCTGAAAGGGTTTACGTAAAGCTCTGGAACAGACTGCCCATGGTGGAGTCACCAACCCTGGAGGTATTAAAAAGATATGTAGATATCATGTTGAGGGATATGGTTTAGTGGTGGGCTTGGCAGTGTTAGGTTAATGGTTGGACTTGATGATCTTAAAGGTCTTTTCTAACTGAAATGATTCTATGAGAAGTTTGTGAGGTCTCACTGCACAGTTCTGTGTCCACTAGTACCTCTCTGTCTTCTTGCAGAATCATGTCACCTGACATCCTTAGACCCTTTAGGGTTTAATTAATTCATTTTAAGACCAGAACAGAATTTACCTGCCCTTTGCAAAGTCCTCTGAGAACATTAAGTAAGATATGCCATGGAAACTGAGGCTTTTTAGTCTGGAGAGGAGAACATTGAGAGGGGATCTAATTAATGTCTATAAATACATAAGGGCTGGGCATCAAGAAGGCAGGGACAACCTCTTTTCATTTGTGCCCGGTGATAGGACAAGGGGCAATGGCTTCAAGCTAGAGTACAGGAAGTTCCACCTCAACATGAGGAAGAACTTCTTTACTGTAAGAGTGGTAGAGCATTGGAATAGACTCCTCAGAGAGGTTGTGAAGTCTCCTTCTCTGGAGACTTTCAAGACCTGTCTGGATGCATTTTTGCGTGGTCTTCTCTAGTTCTGTCCTGCTCTGGCAGGGCGGTTGGATTCCATGATCTTTGGAGGTCCCTTCCAACCCCTAACATTCTGTGATTCTGTGATATGCCACATAAGTGCAAAAAAATAACAATAATTGGCCCTACCGGGATCTTTATCAATATCCCACTGAGGAGATAATCAAACCAAAAACCCACTCCAGAAGTTTAAAGACCCCTCTCTGGTTTAAAAAAGGCCCATTCTGCTCGATAACCACTTTCTGAAGGTTCACACAGCAAGGGTCCATTCTCATCCTGATTAAAACTCCTCTCTCCCATTCCAAATCAACTCTTTAATTACAATTAGCGTTTCCTGCGCCTGCTGCTGATGGCGGCCGTTGTGCCGAAGAGGCGCATCGTTTGCGACTCCAGCGGCATGGGAGACTGATGGAAGGGACTGTAATTAATCCTGTTTTCCATCCCACTCTAAAACTGATTAAACACCAGAAGAACTTTAATCTTTAAACAAAATCTGCAATGTATACCCAGTAAAGGCTTTTCCTCTAAGGATCCTGCTCTAACCAGCTGCTTACAGGACTGATTAATGTGTTGTCTAGATGCAAACACTCTAGTTTTTACTCTACCTTTTCTGCCCTGGTTATGAATCCCATGCAAGTGCCAATATCCTACCAGCGTTACCACTTGGCACCTGCATATTAATACATAACATACTTCTGCATACAGAACCTGGATTTTGGTTCGGTTCACACCATTTTTAGCACACCCTAGCACACAGTCACAGGCATTCCAGGAGTGCCCACCATCTACAGTGCACTGACGATGCAACCTGCACTCCACAGGGTTTATCTCCTTGTGTAATGGAGGAGACAGCATATGGTAAACACTGCCTGCCTCTGAGGCTGTAGCAAAATTGCAGTGTTTTTTTCTTGCTGCCCAAGTATGAACAGGGAATATTTTTTTTTCCCTCCTTCTATTCACAATTTTGTGTTAAATTCCTCTGTATTTCTCGTTCTGACCTGCGGTTCCTTTCCTCTCAGAGCTGACATTTGAAAAGGCACAGCTTGATGGTAAGGTGAATTCATGGTCATCTTTTCCCCTTCTCTACCCCCTACTTCTCCTCCCTGAAAGTTGTACCACTGAGTATTTGCACAGCATAAGCTTCTTCACTAGACAAACATGAGAAAATGCTCGCCTTACCTGCTCCCACAGGTTTCCTGCAGGACCAGATTCTCCCTTGGTGTGACAGTGCTTCAAGGCCAGTGGAAATTGTGGTGCTACGATGCTGTTGAGCAGAATTTGTCCCTTGGAGTTCTGCCTTGCCTGAATCCAGATCGGTCATCTGGATGGTCCAGACCCACTCATTGAGCCTCTCATTTGCAAATCCACTTGGTGCCCTGTTAAACCTGAGTAATTCTGACCATCTCTAGCAGCCTCAGCAGAACACTGCATGCAGTGGTTAGTGCTCTGCTAGCCTGACTAGCCACAGAAACAGGAGACAGTCTTTTCAGGTAGCTACACAACATCCTTGCCACTTCCACAATTCAGGGACACAAGCTTCTTTGAAATTCAAAAGCTCTGGATTTCCCCATCCTCTTAACTGCACCTTTATCCAGGTGCATATATATATAAATGTATGTTTCCTTTAAGCTTCCAGTCTGGAATATCAGCTTGAAATTATTGGCCCTCAGTCGTTTCTAGATATTCTGATTACTCCAGGGGGAGTAAACCAAAACACTAAATATACTTCAGGGACACAAAAGCCAGGAAGATGTTTTCTCAGAAGAATCCACAATCACAGAATGGTAGGGATTGGAGGCGACCTCTGGAGATGATCGAGTCCAGGCAGGTTTTGAAAGTCTCCAGAGAAGGAGACTACAGGGAGGAATCTGTGAGAGCCAGAGCTGAAGAACAGGGGAGCATTCAGTATGATATTAATGATCCTGAATTTGTCTGATGTCTTTTATTGAAGATGAAATCAATATAGAATATATGTAATATATTATTTGTGTATATATAAGTGCACATGTATGCAAAAGGCAAGAGACCACTTGACTTCTGCCCATACAACGTGTATTTAATCACATACCCACTTTTTTCTTTCTTTTGTATGCCTTTGTGCCTGATCTTTTACAGGCTGTGTAGGTCTTTGGGTCATAGACCAGGTCTTTTTTTTGTGGCTTTCTGTAGAAACAGAGATGTTAATCTAAAACCGAAGTTTTAGTTTTCTGGGTAAACCACAGAATTCAGAACAAAAAAAAACCCAGGAGGGAACAGATGCAAGATTTTTGCTATTATTATATCCACCAAAAGAAAAGGAACAACAGCAAAAGCGGTTTTAACTCAAGCAAAGCATAATTATTTTTTAATCTAAGGGTACTTTTTGCTCTTTTTCTTTTCCTTTAAATATAATGCTGCAAAAGTTTAGAATGAAATGTGTTCCAACAATCCCCCCTCCCTGCCTAAATCATTTATAAGGAACTTTCACAATATCATTTTTCAAATTATCCAAAACAATTTAATGAGTTTAACATGAATTTGTAATTATTTTAATCTCTTTGAGCTGCCATTTTTGGATGACAAAATGTTTTTCTTCCCAAACTCATCTCTATACCAAACCTCTTACAGAAGAGCTTGGGGCCAGGCCTGAAGCACTAAATGGTACCATGATAGAGGAAATTCCAGAAACACAAACTGTACAGCAGAATTAGCTATAAACATGAGTGTGTCTAACTGAGGAATGAAAGTTAAGTGAACAGTTTCTGCATTCAGGTTAAAGCCCCTGCTTTGCTAACAACGGAAAGCTGATAAAACTATCATTCTGTAGTTAATTTCAATCATTTGCTGACTATCAGCAATATTTATAGGACTCTGACATCATACTGCCTCATGTCTGTAACTGGACAACAGCCACCTCCTAGAGATATTGAAGTTCCTTGTCTTTCCTTGGTGGAAATGCATCTGAGGACCAGTGGCTGTTTGAAGATTCATGTAACCTCACTTCCATTGTCTTCAGAGTCCTCTATAATGAACAGGGATTGACACCTTAGGGACACAAGTTAGGTGGGCTGATACATAGATGAAACCAAGTCTTTTAAGTTTTAGTGTAGAGCCTGCAGACACACTTTTTATTCCTGTTGGCAGACAGGCATTTTTAAAAGCAATTTTGACTGAATAATCATAGAATCATAGAACATCCCAGGTTGGAAGGGACCTTGAAAGATTATCTGGCTCAACCTTCTTTGGGAAAGGGAGCCTAGCTGAGATTGTCTAGCACCCTGACGAATTGCATCTTGAAAACCTCCAGTGATGGAGACTCTTAATACATCCCTGGGGAGGTTTATCCAGCGGATGATTGTTCTCACTGTAAAAGAGTTGTTTCATATATTGAGATGAGACCTTACCTGATACAAAGAATCATTGTGGCCTGTTATCTTCTCCATGTGGCTCCTAGTGAAGAGAAAGTATTTGTCCTCTTTGTAGCTTCCCTTTAAGTACTGGAATACCGTGATGGCATCCGCACTTGACCCTTCTCCAGAGACAAAAGACTTACCTCCTTCAGTCTTTTTTCATAGGTCAGATTCTCCAGCACTTTGATCATCCTTATGGCCTTGCTTTGGATCCTTTCCAGTATTTTCACATCTTTCTTGAATTGTGGGGACTAGAACTGGATGCTGTATTCCAGGTGTGGCCTGACAAATGCTGAGTAGAGTTGATTATGTTTCTATGTCTGCTAGCAATGCCTCTGTGATGTAGCCCAGGATCTGAATTGCCACTGTTGCTTCAGCAGTACACTGCTAACTCTTGTTCAGCTTGTCCACCAAGACCCTTTCAACAAGGCTGCTGAAGCCACACAGAACCTAGCCTGTACTGGGCTTTTTTGGCTAGAGGTCCAGGACTTTGCACTTGTTTTTGTTAAACTTCATACAGTTCCTGAGAGCCACTCTTACAGTGTCTCCATGTCTCTCTATAAGGTAACTCTTCCCTTCTGATGTGTACACCTCACCACCCACTCCAGTACCATCTGCAAATTTAATGAGGGTGCTTTCGATCATTCAGATAATTTATGAAGATGTTGAACAGCATCAGTCCTTGGGGACAAATAATTTAACCTGAATATTCAATTATTTCCAGTGTCAGTGACCCAATTTACTTACGAAGTGACTAAAAAAAGCACAAGTGAATAGATATGTGTTTGACTCTGTGCTGCCAGATTCTGAGCATCAGTAACTTAACAGGACTGTTTGTTTTCTTTTATCCTGCCCTGTAGGAGAGATATTGTTACAGGACTATAGCCGGAGAAATGTGGGGAATGGAAT